>WUAW01007498.1:31969-47126 GCA_017165845.1 Thaumetopoea pityocampa | reverse complement strand
CTATACTACCGAAGAATTGGGGTAGGCAGAGACCATTTCTTTCCACTTGCTACGAGCAAGGTGGATAGCCGCAGCCCACTTTTCGCCCCCGCGGGAAATGAGACGTGTCGGGTGGCGAACTACGACGCCGCCATTTCAAGGTTCAAAAGCATTAAAAAGTCTCATTGCGTCCCCACGAGAAGGAAGAAAAGGAAAGAGGTTGAGGTAGGAAAGGTGTATAGTATGGAATTTGGGAAAAGGATTATAGGGTATAGGATACTACTATCTCGGAAGGAATAGGAAGAGACAGTAGTAGCTCGGGGGGCCGGGGTCGCTTACCCGTGTACTTAAGTCTATTTGCCGGACAGGCGAAAAGACTGAGTACTCCCTGACCTTACCCCTGAAGATACACTAATATTAGTATATACCGCGTTTTAAGGAACAAACATCTGGGATCTCCTAAATAACTGCTAAGTGAATTCCTCCTGTTGTAATGGAATCCTATGAATGGCAGTGAACTTGAATACACTGACGATGACGAGTTTTAGTCAGTCAGTTCGCTACCGTTGCATAGAGTAGAACCGTATATCTTTATACTGTTGAGATGTGAATAACAAATTCAAATTCAATTCTAAGTGTATATTTTATTTATAAAACACTATTATACAGGTGTTGGGCTCTCGTTTTAAGTGTATGTATCTAGCTTCTCCATTATCCATTATAATTATAAAAGACTCCAAAAATAAACTCGTAAGAGTTAAACTCTGCAGTGAGTTTTAATGTGCGAAATTCTTGTCACTAACTTGTATTTCAACTAATTAGCGTTTGAAGTAATGGCACCATAGTCTAATAATAAACTACTTCAATTTTCTGATATTAGCTAACTCGACGCAGAATTATAACGGAGAATATGAAGCAACTCTCTCAAGTGCTTTACGACCCACATTATAATGACTCAAAGCTTAACTGCAAAATTAATTCCTGGTAATATACCGAGCGCTCGTAAAACTGACGTATTCAGGCAACAGTTAAGTTGCAGTGGTTAACAGTGATAACACCGAAGGTCCTTTAAATTTATACAGAAGATTGCTGCTACCCAATCCGGAAATCGAATCCAATCGAAATCGAATCGAATTCGATGATCGGAAGGATCCTGGATATCTCTGTCACAGCTTACGATACTATGCTTTATGTTATTTCACACAGCGATTATGTTTGAAAAAAATTCACAATTTTATGTCCAGAATCCCACGCCCCAAATTGGTACAGTCAGATCGGGCCCTGTCTAATGAAGTAATAGAAAGCATATACATTAATTGCGCCTCTTGCTGAAGCGGTTCCACAGATAGGGTTGCCAGCGTTTAATAACGTTACGAGTATATACTTATCTGTGGTGAATATAAAAAGAATTTTGCAAAAAAAGTATTTTTATTGTATCTGCAAAAATGAAGTCTTCTTTATTCTGAATTATAAAGTATAAATAAGCATAATAACATAAGTTACGTTATTATAAAATATGGTTGGCATCAACCCTACCCATAGAGCAAATTATTCCCAACTTGTGTCAGCATGTTGTATTACATATATACAGTCATTTCTCTGGCTCTCCGGCGGGGAATCGAACCCCGGTCTCCCACGTGACAGGCGGGTATACTGACCATTATACTACAAAAGAATTGAGTTAAGAAGAGACCACTTCTTTCCACTTACTACGAGCAAACTGGCTATCCTTAACGCCCCCCGCGGGAACTGAGACGTGTCGGGTGGCAAACTACGACGTTGAATTGTTATTGTTATTTATACCAAAGGATGCTGACATAATCTGTGATGGATTTATTTCCACTTTCATTTTCAGTTCTTTAATAACGACTTGCGTTTGAAACTGTACACTAGAATTTTTCTTTAAATAAAAATTTCCAGATCAGAAACATTGTAACCAAAAACGTATCGTGCGTTCGTTAGCGGTGGTGGGTCCGAAAATTCTAAAAGCTGTGTCTGCAGCGCTGGTGTCACGCCGAAACTTATATTCAAAAATAACGCGACATTTTAACTTTTCCATAGTCGTGAATAAGTGTAGGAATTATACACACTATGGTCGTGAACTAATGATGTCAGAGCAAAATCAAACGAATAACTCATTTCGAAATTGAACTTCACTAGCTATAATTCAAAACAAATTTGAATGTAGAGTTATAAAACAACAGATACTTGAGTTCAAAGTTGCCAGTATTGAGAATCGAAAATTTCATAGGCAAAGGACTCTGTAATGTTAGTGATCCCAGCGTCTATTTGCCAGGGTCCGTCTTTATGCGCAGAATACTTAATTTAACGATTTTTAACACTCTTAATAGTAAGTTCATTAGCTTTCATATCCTGTCACATGACATTCAGTCAAGGCTTTTTAAAGTCCCCAAGTCCTACACCAATAACAATCACATCAAAGCATCTATTATCGAAGTAAAAGTACCGATTCTTATCGATGCGAGCATATAGTGCAGCCAACGCAGTACAATTTAACTCTGGATCATATCTGCCACGTTACAAATACTAAGACTGCTTTGGATATATAAGTTATGTATACAGTTAGACCGCCTAACAGCCCATATCTATTTCAACATCCTAATCTTTGTGATACAGAGATTATTTCTAGATTATGTCTACTGAAAGACTAACTGAACTTGAGTAGACACATTTCGGTCGGAGAACAGGTATGATGATGTTTTTATAATCATCACCAGGCCGTGGAAGTCCACCGATGGACATGGATCTTAAAAAGGAGGGATTTGCTATAATTACCACTCTTAGCAGGCATCTTGGAAATTTTAACTGAATAATAGAACGCTGTTACCTATTACTCTGGTCCCTCCCATTACTGGTACTCATAGAATGCATGTTTCTATATTATTATAAAATTGTTAAATGTGAAATACTGTAAATCAAAAATATTAAAAAAAAGACTACTCAGATCTACTAATTAAGGGCTTCTGAAACAAAATCCGTTGATGTTTGTTTTTTTGTTTGTTTGAGCTTCACGTAAAAACTGCGGGTAGATTTTGGTCAAACTGTTACAGTGTTAAAGGTACCATTCCGACATATTGCGGCATGTTTCATCAAAATCAGTCAAATAGAATTGAAGATACAGCTTGCTCCGTGTTTTAGTAGCAGCTGTTAAGGTACGAGAGCTCTAGTAAAAGTGGTTTAATGTCTAAGGCATTTTATTAAAATCTATGATTGCTTTGGGATTTCACCTGTAGCTGAAAACTGATATTCACGCGGGCGGAGCTGCGGGAATAGCTTGTACTTTATATATCTGTTCCTTAAGTTTTGCTATATCTTGCGGTCGCAAATACTCCAAAGACCTTTTGCCATTTTGAACAAGATGTAACACCACGGGCCTGGACATTGTGACCCACTTTTCAGGACGTGTGCAAAATTGATCCAGGGTATCTAAATTTATCCGTCTTTATCACTTCGTTAGTACTTCATCAATCCATTTGTTACAGCGTCGTCAGTCTGAAGAATAGAGGAATCCACGTTTCCATGTTGAATGTAGAGAATATTCTCGGTCTTCGCCACATTCAGTCTTAGACGCCGTTCTTAAGCGTATCGTTCTAGGTTTGTGCTTTATGTTCCATGTGACTGGTTTTGTCATCAACTGTGCTTTACTTTCCATGTGCTTTGTCATCAACTTATTATGCTGGTCTTGTATATTTGTTATGACTACGTTGAGCACTACATTTTAAGGTACCAAGTTAATTTTTGGCTTCTGTTTACAAAATCGTACTCAGTACCAAGCCTGGAAGTGCACGGCCAATCACATCTCAATGGGTATAAAGTATATTGCTATAATTTGTAACAAAATTATATTATTCAAAAAATAATCATACTGAAATCAAATTGTCAGCCTAGATATAAAATTTCCTTTCCCAAGTTTCAAGTTTCAGTTTCTAAACAGACAAAATAAGTCGTCTGATGAGAAATAATAACTCTTATCTTAAAAGGCGCCTTATCTTTGTCATCTTACTTCATTATCTCTCTCTTTAAAGCTTTTAAACTGTTTACACTAAGAAATAATGGTTTCATCTCATTTCTTTATTCACGAAAATATATTTACACAGTCGCATCAACAATATTCATTATTACATTGTCTATTAGTAATTTTGTTATGAGGTTTATATGGTTATATTACCTATTTATTGAAAAATTGAAATTTGTTGGATCAGGTTACAATCACTTTTTATAGTAACCAGCTAGTTAGTTCATCTTGTCTTCTTAGGCCTGTAATATTCAACGTGTTCTACTCTTCTGGGACCTAAGTTCCGGTTGCGTTTACAAATTCTTTTACAAAAATCACAAAGGCTACATCGCCGACACCAGTTGCAAGTACAGAAACCCCAACATGATTTTAAGCATTTCTTAAATTTTTTCATACATACTGGGCAACAAATACAGCATGCCATTCTTCATTTACTTTTGTTGATCATTATTTACATTTTTATGTTTTTTTAAGCTATTTATATTTTAATAGTCATATTTATTACTGCTAAATTTATTTGTATATTATTCAGTATCTTAACATATCGCTCTTGACATTTACTCTATGTAATAATCTATATACATACTCTTTAGTTAATTCCGTAGACCATGCAGGTATGATCATATTTTTATGCGGTAGGTATAGTCGAAGCATGAAGACAGCGGATGTCTATATTTAGCTATATCGAACTTAAAAGATCTAGCTACTTATGCTTCTAAATATCGTAGCAAACATTTTCTTGGAAAATCACGGTCTGACGTCCAGTTTAAAAACGTTGTACGCTTAAGATAGTGACATGGACGGCGATAACCCTATCCGGACACACTCTGGATAGACTGTTAGTTGGAACGCTTAAGCTCTATGAATTTATGATTCTACATGTGATGATACATGTATTCGTTGAAATATTCTCAGCGTAGAGTTCGCCTCTTTATTTATATAAATTATATTTAAAAAGATATTTTGAAAATGTCATTCTATAGTTTATTATAGCAACTCGTGTGCAGTTCAGACTGTAAGACAGTGGAATCACTTAACATTATACGTGAGGCATGTCGAGTCGCTAAATATATTAAAACAACATTAGTTTGAGACATAGTTCAAAAGTACAATATTTATATTATTATTCATAGTAATTACGTATTTAATTGTACGGTTTTATATAATTTTCAGTATATACATATGTATATTACTATTAAACTTACTTATTTTGATTGTGCGTAGTATTTGAATTCTACGAGTCTAGCACAATTTGTTTTACTTATTATTATTATTTAGGTTCGTTCCGGGTCATCTTCCACGGAAATATTTCTAATTCACGTACGATCTATATTGTAGACACCATTATACTTAACAGAGAAAAAAAAACTTTTGAAGAAACCTTCAAGCACGCATGGGTGTGTGAATTTTACCAACCCGTATTAGGCTACTAGCGTGGTAAATAACGGTTTAATCCCATCCCCGATCAGGGGAGGTCCGTGTCCCTGAAGTGCGAATATGGATTGGGGATGATTATTATTATTTTAAATTGTTTAATAATTAGTTGCGATTTTTTTACTGTCACCATATTTTTTATAGTGTGGCGACTTACTTTACTACATAGTACTAGGAAACCGTAATAGATGGAGTAGCACTTGAGTGATGGCATTAGAAGTCTGAATCACGCGAATAAAGTTTAACAGCGACTTAGCGTATGTATATATGTACAACGTCTCAACATTAACCGTCGGGGCAGTGGCAGGCTCCGTCAGACAACACCCATCTGGTCAGAAGATCTACTCTTTTCCGATACTGCCACTCCTGCCACACTTCGACCCTATAACTGGTGACGCAATCATTAACGTCATCTTGGGTCATGATCATTCACCTCGCTAAAATACAATCGTGTCCATAAAAAGGTTGTCTGGAAGAAGTTACAATTATATGTACACGTTACGTAATTGTAATATAATATTTTACTAAAATGGTTAATTGGTGTGCAATAAAAGAGTATTCTATTTTAAGACATTGATGGTCCAACGTTAATTTTATTAGTAACAAACAAAAATTACTGTAGTATTAATCAAACTGATACTTCTTCATCGCAAAGTATGTTAAACTCCAGCAAATCAGTATCAGACTTCGCAAAACTAAAGTACAGATAGTTCTTGGATACCCTGAAGGAGAGCAGTCGTAGGGTCGGCGTGATGTGGAGTATTGCCAGCTTTATAGTGTCTTGGTTAGGGTACGATTTTATGGATGGACAGGATAATTGGTTGTGACATTTCTTGTGATTAAATTGGCTGCATCTGAAATTAAAAATTAGATAATTTGTTATTCTACATAATTCATTAATAGGATGCGGAGCACATATCACCGACAGTGTGGATGCTGTAGGCTGTGTGGCGCCAACATCATAATATCGTCGGTACATTTCTTCCCGTAGATGTTGTAAGGATAATGGACAGCAGCATTATCATGTTATTCAGTCAATCTATATATCTATATCTACTGCGATCTCCAGCACGTCTGCCAATCGTGGCAATTCTGGCAAATCCCCCCTTTTAGAGCGGGAGTGGCTATGTCCAGCTGTTGACATGTGATATATTATATATGTTAAAATATGTGATAGCTTGTCGTAAATAAAAAGTTTAAATTTACAAGAGTTAATATTTATCAGTTGGCAGACATATGTAAATTGATTATATTTACACGCAAATGCAACATATTTTACCTGATTGTACAAATTCTTTTCAAAACACCAACAATTTTGGGATCCATTCTGAAACTGTCAATAACTTTTTTTTAATTCAAAAACAAATACATAGAGATCTAAATTTAACAAAAGACAATCGTGATAGAGTAAGACTGTTAAGGTTTTAACGCCTTTGCGCGACCCGACGCGGAGCCGAGCGTAATGCAACTGCACCGCACTGCAGCAGCTAGTTCTAACTGCACCGACGCGGCGCGGCGCGGCGTTGCGTGTGACTGCATAGACAGCTGCAGAAAAGTCTCAGTTCCCGTTCGTGATACTCAAAATGGGTGACTTTGATGTACAAGTATTCATGTTTGTTTTAATTTATGAGGATGAAAGGAATGAAGAAATTGAAAAGAAAATACGACTTGATGAATTAATCTATCTCCTTTTAACTATTCACACAATTTTCACACATACATTTTAAAATCATTTATTTTATGTATAACAGTGAAATAAAAACTAACTTTTAAGTACCACACGTACCACCATTCTACGGAACGAGCTCCCAGTGGCAGTTTTTACAAGCGAATACAACTTGAGGACCTTCAAGAAACTATCTTACACTTTCTTTAAATGCCGGAAACGCACCTGCAATCCACCTGATGTTGGGGTGTCTACGGCCGCGGTGATCACTTACCACCAGGTGACCCGCTTGCCCGTTTGTCCCCTTTTATATAATATATAAAAAATATATTTTTTCAAACTGTGTGACGTTATTATAGTGCTACGTCGTTTCGTGCAGAGCAGCGTTGCGTCACCTCACGTCGCTTAGCATCGCAGCGCGTCGCGCAGGTGCGTTTCAACTTTCAAATAGAAATGATAAATTGTAATTTGTATAACAGACTTAGTCTATATATGTACTAGACAATGCAATCTTCAGGAATTGTAAGCATATCTGCCTCGATTTAGTACATCATAAAATAAGAAAAAGATATCAAAAAACTTTTTGAAACATTAAAATATTCGTATAAACATTTTTAAAGTATGCTAAACATACTGATGTTATGCAAAAAAAAAATGAAAATACTTTTATAAGCCACCGATATACCAAGATCCATAAATTATTGCCTTGTAGCCAGTTCGTATTTAGGTCCTTCAAGTGTCCGGGGTCTTGTTAGGTCAGTCGATCTATAAAGAATTCATGACTGCGATCTAAGTCGACTTATTTACAGATTTAAAAAAAAACTGTTCGGAAACATGTTCGGAAACTTTTAAGCGGACAAGCTTAAAACTTTATTCGTGAAGTAGGTAGAGGTTTTCTTGCCCTCGTTTTTAGCCTATTGTGATTCATCGCATCTCCGTAAGGGAAGTTCTTTGAAGATCTTTTAATGCCTTTTATTCACGAAAGTTTGTTCAACATAATTATTTGCACGTCACATGTTTCAATTCAATTTTTGCAATCATAATACTAAACCTACAAAGTTTCTTCAACGAATTTTATATATATTTTTTAAAATTAAATGATGTATCTTGGGCCAGCAGTTTAAACCATGCACAACTAGCATTGCGAGTCACTAGTATCATTGCTGTTGAAAACCGGTTTTCATAAATATTCATTTTCAATATGATACAGCCGAATAGAAACTATAGCAGAATTGCCACCTTTCGGACGAAAAAATAAGGACCGTTCGATCAATTTGGACCATCTAAGGCAGAGGTCCCACACTTTTTTTTTCTCATAGACCAATTTCAAAATTTTGCTGGTTCCGGTGGACTCCCTGTATCTACATTTCTACCATATTCCCAAAACTCGACAAAAAATGTGAAGATTAGATCTAACTATGGAAATTTTCGTACGCCAACGTAGACCCCCATGTACAACGTAGAAATAAACCATTTTGGTTTTATGTTAATTAAATTAAAATTATCAGTTTTATTTATTTCTGTAAAACTTTATAAATAATATGTAATGGCGGATTTAATGCTTGCTTAAGTGGTGATTCTCTATCAATTAAATTTTGCGTCATACTGAGATAATATAGTAAGTATATTATTAATGTAATTCGTAATATGTGAAAATATGATGTATAATATAAACTACCAAAATGATAGTGTGTTGCATTTGTCCTACATAAGTAGTTAGATTAAATGGATTAGAGATTGATTCGCTCAAATGTAATCAAAAATCGGGATTTGGACAAAATTTTTATGTCGTTGGGACGTGGGACACTATCAACGAAATTGAGATTGTACCTGCAGAATCGAGAGAAATGGCAACCCTGAACGGTAATTCTACCACGGCTTTAATTGAGAAACCTATACATCGCTTCAAGGATACTGGGAGGGGAACTAAATTCATCATACAAATTTTATGCGTCAACGTTTTCTCTGATGACATAGTCATTGTTTACGTAATTACGTGTCTACATAACAGTACTCGTTTTTCATATTTTGTGACGCATCCATCCATTTATCCGCGCGAGTCACCCACGCGGCCGAGAGGGCCGCGTAGTTGGCTACCGCGTCGCTTAACGGTCCCTTACAAACTCATCTATAAAATATTTCACTGTGTGGCGTAGCGCTACGTCGATCGCGCGCGTAGTACACCGTAGAGTCGCGTAGCATCGCATAGTGCAATGAGCACGTTGTTTACATTCGTAAAACATAACAAACTACGTAACAACGTTATAGTTGAAAACAAGTTTTATTTGAGTCGCGCCCCGTCTATGAGATGTATAAATGTCCGGTTTTTTTTTGTATCTTTCCACTAAATACTGCTGAGCTTAAAAGCTTTTTCCAAATAATTTTTGTATTTACAAGGACAGTCTAGTAAATTTTTGTATTTCTTTATGAATCAATCTTTATTTTGTTAGCGAAACCAGCCACTATATACACAATTAAAGTAATATACATTATATAAATGGTTAATGGTTTATAAGTATTTCGTGAATTATGTTAGTAAACATTGTCTTGAGTGAACATGAATTATACTTATTTATATGTGTATAACGAACGATAAGAATGAAAAGCTCAACAAGTTAAGCTAATAATGAATTATATACATTATATACATTAATAGCTTTTGCCTGCAGCTCCGCCCGCGTGAATGTCGGTTTTCTGCTACATAAGAAATCCCGACACAATCATAGATTCATATAAAAAGCACCAACCACTATTAATTGACCTCTCGTACTTTAACGGCGGCTACTAAATCAGAGATCAAGCTGTATCTTCATTTGTACTGAACTGATTTTGACGAAATATGCCGCAGTATTTAAGTTGGAATAGTACCTTTAAGACTGTAACAGTTTGACAAAAATCTACTCGCTAGTTCTTGTGTGAAGCTCGAACAAACAAACGAACAAACAAACATAGACGGATTTGGTTTCAAAAGCCCTTATTTAGTCGACCTGAGTAGTTTTTAAATATCTTTGATTTTTAAAAATCTGACATTTAACAGTTTTATAATAGTATAGTGGTTAATTTATGTCGAACATTGACTGTATACTCGTTCGTTTTAGATTTTTACAAGATTGCGGCGAAGCTCAAAAGGAGGGTTATGTATTTGGCCTCTATGTAGGTATGTCTGTTTCTATATTCGCTTTATATCCTAACTACTCAATGGCTCAACTGTTTTTAATAAAGGAGACTTCATTAGATTCGTCTAGATGACGCGAGTATTAATGGATACATAAAATTCTTAAAAAATTAAAATGGCGGATTTTATGCCCTTTAATGTGTGGTCTGAAATTTTTTTAAATTGTAGTAAAATGTATTATATAATTTAATCTTGGTATTTTTTGCATTGCAGTAGGTTTCTTTAGTTTAAAAAAATAGTTATTAGATTAGATTTTAAACATGTGTTTTAATTCTTAAATCAGTCTTAAGGAATACCCACCTCTCTTTTTTGGCGGACAGGCTATTCTACATAGAACTACCGCAAGTCGGTGAGTTGCGGGACATGTCAGACTCCTACTGATTAAAATTCTGCGGTGACTCTCATAGATACAAAGGGCTTCAGGATCCACTTTGAGATTCTAAACGATGTCTTTCAATAACTCGCTTTTTGAAGTTCTTCTAAGTGAAAGAATACCTACCTGTAGCAGATTACTACTTAGTAACACTTCTTTCAAACCCTTAAAGTTAAATCGTACTTTTTTCAAGTAATAATTTGTTACAGTTATGGACATCCGTAGACGAACAAGAGTAACTGACGTAGCGCAGCGTATTAGTAGGCTGAAGTGGTAATGGGTAGGGCACATAGCACGATCAACCGATGGCCGTCGGGGCCGCAAGGTGTTGGAGTGGCGGCCACGAACTGGAAAGCGAAGCGTGGGCAGACCTTACACAAGGTGGACTGACGACCTGGTTAGGGTTGCGGGAGGCCGCTGGATGAGGGCGGCGCAAGACCGATCGTTCTGGAAATCCTTGGGGAAGGCCTATGTTCAGCAGTGGACGACTTTGAGCTGAGATGATGATGATGATGATGGAATTTTCAATAAAAATGTGGCAATTTTGCCTAATAATCTAAACATTGATATTAGTATCCTATTAATTCTACTTTGACGTCTGTCGTTGAATCATTCGTGTTTCTCACCTGAGATGATAGAGATACACCTATATACCTGCGGCATCACACTCCAGTGATATCTCAGGGCTACCTCATGTTACGCCTTTAGACAAAGCGTGCAGTTTAAGCAAGTAGAAGAAGAAATAAAATACACTATCGTGTATGAGCACGCACGTCTAATTGCACCGTCATGAATTTAGTGGATTACGCAAATAAGTATTTTATATAGACTCGTTTCAAAAAGGCCAAGCTTGTAGCACCCTTAATCGGCGAAAGTGTATGAAATGATGTATGCATGTAGATGAGGCGACAGAGGTTTGTCAGGATCGTACTATGTTGCAAACTGTGGTCTCTGCCCACCCTTATAGGATACCGGCCTGAGTGTATGTATGTATATAGAATCAGTTCATCGTTGGTCATCTAGTGCACTGCACTTACTCATTTATCAGTAACAGCAGTAGAATAATTAATACTTCAGTAGTTCAAATCAATGCAATTTGACTTTTTATAATAATTATTATTTGTACAGCATATCCTGTACAAATTGTATCAGCAAAATTATTTGTATAAATATCGTAGAAAGAAAAGATGATGAGTGAGAGAAGAATGCGTTCGTTAGATTCATGAACAGATTCTTCAGTCCGCAGATCCTTCTCCCAATCGATTTAAGACCCCGGCCGGACGAATACATACAAGATTATGAATTATATTGGTAAAAGATACGGGCTGAGAACTCATACTTATCCGGTATAGGTAGGTACATATACCGCATGTTACCATTTAGTATCGTTTAGTGGTAATATTTACAGTTTGTAGGCTTATGCTTATATTATTACAAATATAAATTTATTAATATTATTTATTTTTTGTTGAAATTTACATTATCTCCATAAAATAGATGCGGTTTGTTCATGACTTTTATAATTTTATTCATACTGCACATAGAGCATATTATAAAAAATATATCTTACAAAAAATACGACTACGACTAATAAAATGTCGAATTAGATTCGATATTCAGTTGCCAATGTTTGCGAAGGATGAAGCGGAAGAAACGGGCTTGTTAAACTTTGAAAAATAAGTTTTGGGACGCAAGCTGAAAGTCACAATGTTTTATTTGAATTCATTCAATAGAATTATGATGAGTTGCTTTAGATTATAAGTTTTCACCAGAATTTAGCTCAGTTATTTGGAGATAACACAACAGTATTTTATGTATTTACTGAAAGAGGGTAGGCAGAGATTACTTCTTTCCACCTGCTACGATCGCTTAATGTAGCAAAGTGGCTATCCGCAAACCACATTTCGCCCCAGCGGGTAACGTGTGGAATAGCGTACCACGACGCACAAGATTCGATGTAAATAACTGTTAATGACAGTAGCGATTTATTAACTCACATGGCGACTACCGTAGCACACTTGTACCACTGACCCGTGTAATTTATATATATAAAACACATTTTTTTCCTACCTATGTCCGTTATAGACGTTGAAACCATCCAACCGATGTGTCCCAAACCAGTTTCATTAGAAAGGCTATAATGCAAAGATGGTTTTACACTACTTAATCAAAGGGTGGTGTTACCTTTTTTCAAAAAATAAACAAAATGTATTTTCTTTTTAACGTAGTAAAAAGTGCACGCCGGGTACCCGCTAGTGCACTATAATCTGTTACACATGGTGGCATAATATCACTGTCGACTAAACTAGCACTGTACTAAATTCACTACTTTACTACTTCTTCTTCTTCCTGTTCTTTTCTAAAGCTCGCTTTAATTGAACTGCGGACTAGGTGTGTGGTGGCCTCTTTATTATTTAATTGAACGGCCGTCTAGGTGTGTGGTGGTCCCTTTATTATTTAAGAAAACTGCCGGTTAAGTGTGTGGTGGCCCCTTTATTATTTAATTGAACTGCAGGCTAAGTGTGTGGTGGCTCCTTTATTATTTAATCGAACTGTCGGCTAGGTGTGTGGTGGCTCCTTTATTATTTAATTGAACTGCCGGCTAGCTGTGTGGTGGCTCCTTTATTATTTAATTGAACTGCCGGCTAGGTGTGTGGTGGCTCCTTTATTATTTAATTGAACTGCCGGTTAGGTGTGTGGTGGCTTCTTTATTATTTAATTGAACTGCCGACTAGGTGTGTGGTGGCTCCTTTATTATTTAATTGAACTGCCGGCTAGGTGTGTGGTGGCTCCTTTATTATTTAATTGAACTGCCGACTAGGTGTGTGGTGGCCCCTTTATTATTTACCGGCGTACGGCTCTAAAGAATAATATTTAAATTTCGGAATGTTCGTAACTCTTTTGACTTTCCATGCTTGTTCTATAGATTTAAAAATAAAATTGATAGATTGTATTTCTATGGCAACGTTACCACTGCCAAACAATTTAATGATTTAGGTGTTAATCTCTTGCATATTGATCGACGTGATATACGTGTGCATTTCAGGCTCTGTATACAAATATTTCTATATACGCTTTTGCTATTATTATATATATACTTCTTGTAATCATGCGCGTATTAATAATTTATTATCACTCGCTTCAAACGGCGAAGAAAAACATACTGAGGAAGCCTACATGCCTGAGAGGTTTTCTTGACGGCGTGTGAAGTATGCTAACCCACATTAAGACAGAGTGGGGGGACTAGCCTAATCTCTTTCATTCTGGGAAGAGAACCGCACCCTTCAGTGGTACAGTAGATGGATTGACCTTGATGATGACAAATATTATATGCACACATACAACATATTGTATGTGTACATATAATATTTGTAATACAATATATTGTATACTAGCTGTGACCGCGACTCCGTCCGCGAGGGCATTCCGTAAGAGCGAAATTATACATACATTATTTTCTCCGATCTTAATAAGAATGAATGATAAATGATAGATTGATGAAACAAACACTAAATGTTAGAGGAAGCTTGCCACAATGCAACAGTAAAAACAGCATTCAAATCGGTTTAGCCGTTTCTGAGATTAGCGTGCACAAACGCATAGACAAACAGAAAAACAGAGACAACATTTTTAAAAACTATATGTTTGGCTCCGGTAACATAGGTGCAGTCTGTATGGTTGGTTTTTTTGAAAAAAATATTCATTGTACAGACACGGCTCGTGTACGATTTTATTATATGTATAGATTGTACACATACAATATAAAACAAATATACTGTGTACCTCAACGAAATTGTTTTAGCGTTATTAAGTCACAAGCATTTTAACTTTGCTATTTGTAATGTTAGTTATTATATTATTTCTACTTACAACTAAGAACACGACGACTGAAAATTTTCTGATCGTTTGATCGCCTGCCTGTTCCAGTTCAGTAAACCTGCAGTTCAGTTCTTATGAACTGAACCGTTCTAGGGATTATCTCCGGAACGTTGTGCTTCTACATTTTAGCTAAAGTGACTGCTATCTAGAGGCCGATATTAATCGGTTATAAGATTTTGAGCCGATTAAAAGGCATCAGTAGGAATTTGTTTTTATAATTTAAGTATTTAATTTTGTACAGAGATTATATTCCTTGATTTATATAAGTATCTACATACATGAAATTGAGTAATTCGAGTTGTATAGAATCACAGGTGGCAATCTATCATATTTTCGAGCAACTTTTGAGTGATCGAAATAACAATTTGATGTATGTTTTATTTACATATATACATACACTCAGGCCGATATCCCATAAGGGTAGGCAGAGACCATAGTATATACTACATAATACATACAGTCACGCCTCTTTCCCATTGGGGTAGACAGAGACCACTTCTTTCCACCTGCTACGATCGTTAAATGTAGCAGAGTGGCTATCCGCAGCCCACATTTCGCCCCCGCGGGCAACGAGACGTGTCTGGTGGCGAACCACGACTCCGCCATATTATAAGT
>WUAW01007498.1:13932-29248 GCA_017165845.1 Thaumetopoea pityocampa | reverse complement strand
ACCCCAATGGGAAAGAGGCGTAACTGTATGTATGTGTGTAGTATGTACTGTAGTCTCTGCCTACGCTTGTGGGATATCGGCGTGATATGTATGTATGTATGTATAAGTAGCCGAGGCAATTTCTTTGCTTACAAACAGATTTCCCCTTAATTTTTGGAAAGAGGTAAACATTATAAAGTGCTAGGTCAGGGGCATATGTATGATAAGGCACGATAGATATGTTTTTTGAACAGTAAGCGATTACTGTCCTCCCAAGGAATTAGTTTATATACATTAATAAGTAGTATTCCAATGAACTGTTCGCGTTATGCTTGTCTCTCTGTGTATGCACCTTTGCAGTTCACAGTCTAGGTCGCAGTCTAGACTCTTATTATTAATTCAACAATTTATACAGATAACCTTGGTTGTGACATGTGCATACCATAAATAAATAAATGTAAATAGTCAAGTGTTCTGGCAGGAGTGCGCGGAACGGTTGTGTGTAATGTGTATATTGCTTATAATTTCGAAGGAGGTCTAAATTTTGTTTCGTCATAAATCTGTTACGTAAAAGTAGATAAGTTTGATATCGCATAATCAAAAAATGTAATTCTATATTTGTGTATTTGAAAATAATAATGAGTTTTTCACAACAGTTTCTTATTTATATATTTTATGATTTTTTAAATAATTAAAATAAATAAATAATTATGGTCAGGGAATACTTAGTCTTTTAGCCTGTCCGGCGAATAGACTTAAGTATACGGCCTCCTGAGCTACTACTGTCTCTTCCTACTCCTTCCGAGATGGTAGTATCCTATACCCTATAGTCCTTTTCCCAAATTCCATATTCCCTGCTCAATACACCTTTCCTACCTCATCCTCTTTTCTTTCCTCTCCACTAAGCCGTGGGAATGTAAAAGGAACTTTAACACGTGGTTCGCCACCCGACACATCTCGTTGTCCGCAGGGGCGAAATGTGGACTGCAGATAGCCACTGCTACATTAAATGGTCGTAGCAGGTGGAAAGAAGTGGTCTCTGCCTACCCCAATGGGAAATAGGCGTGACTGTATGTATGTAGTATCTACTGTGGTCTCTGCCCACCCTTATGGGATATCGGCGTGAGTGTATGTATGTATAAATAATTATCCTGAACTACTTATCACCTAAGTAGTTCTATAGTAGATATGTACTTCTAAACCTTTAAGCCAATTTCAATGCGGTTTTTGGAGCATATAGGTATTAGTTTAGAACAGGTTCTTAGATTTCTTTTACAATTATAACCGTCTTGGAGCTGCAGTGTTTCTTAAAAACTATTTGGACGATTTCAATAAAGACTCAATACATAACATTCAATAAGTATAGTATTATGTTTGATTCAATATATTGCGATTATAGACCCCAAGAGAGTGACCCTGCAGTAGATATCATTGAACGCAGCGTTAAATCCCTACGGATGGAGCACAGTAGTTATGCGGCCACAGACGTGCTAAAGGTCATCTACACGTTGGTCTCGGTGCTGTTTCAGTCGCCATTTTTACTCGCATATCTTGATCATAACTTAATCTGAGTCTACATTTATCCTCATTACAGAGGCCCGAACCTCCCCTGAACAGGAGGGGGATTAGGCCGTAATTTACTACGCTCGGCTAATGCGTGTTAGTAAACTTCACACATCCATGCGGGTATGCAGATTTTCTCACGAAGTTTTCCTTCTCCTTTAAGTAGATTGGTTTCTACAATGTAGACCGTACGTGAATTAAAAAGAATTCAGTGGTACGGGACGGGAATCAAATCTACGACGTTTTGAATTACAAGCCGTGTCTGGCACCATTAGACCCTCAATGTACCTTATTTGATTAAAACAGTCACATAATCTCTTTAATACATTCAATGCCGACTACATGGCGCCGTGAAGAGTGAAGAGTGGGGAGGCTAAGCACACGGCGCCGTGGAGAGCGGGAAGGCCGACCACACGGCACCGTGGAGAGCGGGGAGGCCGAGCACACGGCGCCGTGTCCGGCTTCAATTTAATTTGTAAGCCGCATTATTCCGTCAACTAATAATAATACTTTATTTTAACTATTCCAAAGAAAAAAAAAACAATGTCCACAGCCGAGCAGGTCATTAAAAAACATAGCCACAGAGATGAACCTCACTATAGAAATCGGCATTCAATGTGTTAATATATTGAAACATTCTTAATTTTCAACTAAGTAAATTGTTGATCTCCTAAATTAACACAACACATTGGATTGTATGATGCATCCTATTTCTGGGCTTGTTCGTATTTTAAGCACGTATTACATACCTCTAGGAGGTTTACGGCTTTACTGTATCGTGTAAGTTACAGTATTAGATCTGAATACATTAAAAGGATAATGCGCTAAATTTTAGTTTAAAATATGCTTTTCTAAATACATTTTAATTGACTCAAAATCTTTAGTGATTGTATTATACCTAGCGTGCTACAGCAATCACTTAAACTTTGGAAGGAAAGGCAGAGAATCATGAAAAATTGATTTAATAATTTCATCAAGAAAATAATTAGTAATTTGGTTTTTTAATCCTGTCTGTCAAAATTTATGCTAGCGGCTTTCTATGCGCGCACATTCTTCACATGCGCACGTGCAGGCACGCACACACACTAAATACTGTTACCTCCATTTACTATTGTATTATTATAGGTTTGGGAACGGTACTTTGCTACCATATTTTATGGGTTTAAGCCCGGTGATTATTATTTAAGTAGCTGTTACCCAGGATTTCGTTCGCGTGGAAATTTTGATGTGGCTGTGTACGACTCTATCAAAAAGTGATGAATTCTAAATCATCCTCTGATATGACTCATGAATGAATTTTTGCATAGCGATAGTTGAGGAGCTCAACTATCGCTATGCAAAAATTCATGTCGATCCCTTGCCCTGTGAAATAAATATATACATCCCATAAATAAATATATCCCATGGCAACTTTACATTTTTCCGGGATAAAAAGTAGCCTATGTGTTATTCCAGACCATAATCCATCTCTGTGCTAAATTTAATTCAGATCCTTTCAATCATTCTGCCGTGATTGAGTAACAAACTTCCATCCATCTAAACTTTCGCAATTATAATGGTAGTAAGAATGAATCGAATTTAATTTAAATCAAGAAAATAAACCGCCCATATACAGTTGTCGATACTTTCTGTTAGTTCGCCGGCTGCTCCCGCGGCACGCTCGCTTCGCTCGCTCGGCTCGTGCGTTTTCTACAGTAACCTAACGCTCCTCTTCACTTCGCTCGTCATCGCACCTATTTTTGTCTGTTTACTGTATTATTTTATTCTTATTAGGTTAGGTTAGTTTGCGCCCGGCTAACGGAAAAGTACCCAGTTGTCATAGCCCTTTGCATTATATTATTAATGTGCACCAGTCCTGTTGCGTAAGCAGGAGTATATTAACCTAACTACTCTCCGAATTCTTGGCCGGTCATATTTTCATGTCAGCTTTCACCAGAATCGTGTTTAAATAGGTTAAATAAGGATTGGAAAAACTGATGCAATAACGAATTTGGCCTTTTAATGAGTTATAATCTCATTTAAGAGCAGAAAAAAAGAAATAACATTAGTTATATATTTATTTTCATCATCATCATCATAATGAGCCCGTAGAACTCTACTTCTGGACACGGGCCTCCTCCATAAAAAGGAGGGATTTGCCATAATCTCCGCGCTTGGCAAGCGTCTTGGAGATCGCAGTACATTTTGATTGAATAACAGGATAACGCTGCTGCTCATTACCCTGGTACATCTCTCAGGTGGTTCTCCCAGCATCCACTGGAAGATGGAGTGACGCCATTATTATGCCGGCACCACAATGTACTATTATAATTTAAATTACTACTAGATTTTGCCTTCGACTCCGCCCGCGTGAATGTCAGTTTTCGCGCTGAATGGAAACTCTTGTAATAATTATAAATTTAAAAAGTTTTTTTTTGTAAATTTATAATTATTTCGAGATTTTCCATTCTCAATTGTTACTTTAGCTCTTCGACCATAATGGTGGCTACTGAAATGGAGAGCAGGCTGTTTCTTTAGTTCTGCATCAATTTTTATGGAACACACTGCAGTATTTAAGTTGGAATAGTAGGTACATAGCTCGCAGAACCGATGGACGTTGAGGTCTTGTGTTGGAGTGACGACCCCGAACCGGAAAGCGTAATGCGGGTAGACCCCCGACTAGGTGGCCCGATGACCTGGTAAAAGTCGTCCTGGTAAGCTATAGCCGCTCGATGTAGCGATCATTGGAGGAGGCCTATGTCCAGCAGTGGACGTCTGTGGGCTGACAAACAAAAACGAATAAGTAGTTACTTTTAATACTGCAATAGCGTGATCAAAATTTACCAATTGGTTTTTGGGTGAAGTTCAAAAAAAAACAAACAAACATGTGCAAAGAAAATAAAAGATGGTTGATTTCAAAAGTCCTTAATTACTCGACCCGATTTAGATTTTTTGAAATATCTTTAATGTACAGACAATGACGTTTTACAATTTTATAATAGTACTAGCTTTTGCCCGCGGCTTTGCGTTCGGAAACAATCATAGATTTATATAAAAAGCCAACATTTAGAACAACTTTTACTTCAGCTCTCGTACCTTAACGGCGGCTACTAACAGGAACAAGCTGTATCTTCAGTTCTAATGGACCTACTTTGATGAAACATACCGCAGTATTTAAGTCGGAATAGTACTTTTAAGACTGTAATGGTTTAACCAAAATCTACCTTTTGGTTTTTGCGTGAAACTCGAATAAACAAACGGACAATTATCGACGGACTTTGTTTCAGAAGCCCTTAATTAGTCGATCTAAGTAGTTTTTTGATGTTTTTGATGTAAAAAATATGACATTTAATAATTTTATAATAGTATAGATAGACAGCGTGAACATGTAATAAAAATTCAATTATTTTGTCAACGTTTTTATTTCTTTCCTTACATTTGTGCTGGGGCTGGGGGCACCTATTGATCCCATCGCTCTGAGGCGGGCTCTGTTCTATATTTGTATAAATCAATGAATTGGGAGCCCCTGGCATGGGTCGTATTCTTTTCAATTATTACTTTAATAGATATTTTACATTCAAACAAACAGCGTCAAAGGTATTATTTCGCCAAGGCGTTCGTTCAATTTCAATATTGATATAATTCTCTTTGCCTGAACTGCGTAGTCAAAATTCGTTAAGTTATTTCGGATAAGTAATTAGGTTTTATAGTCCATAAATACACGGAGAAAACTTAAGAAATAATTGTTGTTGGAGGGGCAACAGCAATATGGTAAATTAGGAAACTGCGCTTGTAAAAATCTGTTGTTCACAGTCATAAGTATAAATATTTAAATTTCTGTCCCTATCAAATACTTTCTCGTTGACTCGGTTGAGAATTCGTAAGCTTCTATTAAGATGGTTCCATTTTGCTAGATGCCATATAGTTCGGATTTTTCACTCCATTTAACATTTTATCCTCCTTTCTACCCCTATCAACTGTTTAAAGGAATTATGCTAAGAAATACTCGTACACTCAAAATATTTATTTAAACCTAAACCTTTCCTCGGTGAATTTATAAATATACTAAGAAAGAAATAAGGTTGGAGACGTTATTGCTTTTGTCCACACACTGACTAAAAGCGGATAATAAACCAGTTCCCGCTGGCTACCACGTGACCTCACACACTCGCATCAGTCGCTTATAAGTAGCATTAGAAGTTAGTTATATTGTACATATTAAATTACGTTTAGCTACTTTTACACACACTACGTACGTAGTTTTACGTTTAGCTACACTAGTTTAAAAGCTAGTAGTGTAGTGGAAAACCGACATTCACGGGTAAACCCGTGAATGTCGGTTTTCCACTACATGGGAAATCCTGACGCAATCATCGATTTATATAAAAAGTCTAAGAACTACTTTTACTTGACCTGTCTTACTTTAACAGCTGCTACTAAAACAGGGATCAAGCTGTATCTTCAATTCTACTGGACCGATTTTAATAATATTTTAATAATATAGGAATAGTACCTGTAAGACGGTAACAGTTTAATCAAAGTCTATCCACTGGTTTTTGCGTGAAGCCTGAACAAACAAACAAACAAACATGGACGGATTTGGTTTCAGAAGCCCTTAATTAGTCGATCTGAGTAGTTTGTTTTTAAATATCTTTGATTTTTTTAAATTTGACATTTAACAATTTTATAATAATATAGATTATTTAAAAGGCACTTAGCCTACCTATCAAAATAATAAAATGTATTTGTACGTATATATTTATCTATTTGCTGACTGCACACAACTACAATCACGAATACGTCTCCAAGCTGATTTGACTGTAATATAAAACCGATATAAAAACATATTATTAACTAGTACGCAGCTCAAATAAGGTCCGAACAATAAATGACGCCATACGCATCAGTGAAAAATGTTTTCCCGCCCAAACCTATGGTATGAAGCCAAAGACAATACGCGCGTATTTTTTATTCAATAGCACAACGTCAGGCAAAGGAGCCATTCAATTCAGGCGAGGGTTCGACTACATAAAATATTCAGGGGACCAACCTCACTGAATCAATCCTTGCCACGGTTGGTTTCAGATTAAGTGCGACCGCCATATGTTCTTTAATTGAGAAACCCTCTGGCAGTACAGGGAATGAAAAGTCCCAAAAATTGCCGAGAGGTCATTTAAAATTATAAATAAAGTCAAGTGAGCCACAGTTTGTAAATAATATAGCTAAATATATCAAAAAGTGGGGGCCTATCTCATCTCATACGATGAGTTATGTTAATGGTCTTAATAGACTATATTTTAAAATAATTGCTATCAGTGTTAAGTATTTGCATTCGAAAATCCGTGTGTAAACATTAAACGTTTTCAGCAAAAAATGTGAAATATTACTAAATAGTAGATTTTTCTTTTGTTCCATGTAGCTCTGCTCGCGTGGTCTAAATATTTGACGGTTATTATTATAGGCTTTTCTGCTATTCTGCTCCTTATTCTGCTTATTCTACTCCTAATTCCTATAATTTTTCAATTTTTACTCAGGATCTTAAATATTTTTATAACGTTTCTAACGCGAATATAATAATAATTTTTGAGAATGCTTTTATTTGCAAAAGGATGTTCCGTCAAATTCGGTTCGGCAGTTTTGAAGATTATCCCAGACAACAACAAACAGACAAACAGAGAAAAATTTAAAAACGACTTTTTGATTTTGTTTACGTACAAATACCCATAT
The DNA here is from genome assembly GCA_017165845.1 of Thaumetopoea pityocampa. Lineage (NCBI taxonomy): Eukaryota > Metazoa > Arthropoda > Insecta > Lepidoptera > Notodontidae > Thaumetopoea > Thaumetopoea pityocampa. The sequence continues at coordinate 22,000 of WUAW01007498.1, read as the reverse complement.
AAGCTTAAGAAAACCTGTATTTCGAAATCACAGAGATACGCTTCAATTTATTTATATATGTATATTTAATGTCTATTGAAAGATTCGCACGATAATGATACAGAAATGTATTTTTAACGACAACCCTATGGACGTATCACCTGTAGATATACATATTTAGTGTATCATATTGGTTTATTCTAATGGTTGATATATAAATGTGGTTGTCTTTTGTTTATCAGTCATCAATATTGATGAATGATATTAAAAAATTAAAACGAAACTGCGACTAATGATGAATAGTAACCGTATTTTTCAAGGTAACAGGCCTGTAGGAACTTTCGCCTAGTCCATATGTTATTCGTCGGATTGATGTCAAAACTCCTAATAAGCAGTAAAATGTGACACACTAGCACTTTATTGTTAACTTAAAGAAATTTTTTTGTAACTTATTATCTATATTATTTACTTATAAATATCATTTAACACTGGCAGAAATGAAGCGAATAATTGTCATTATTAAAATAGAAGAAGAATTTATATTTTCTGTTTATCTGACACTGATATGACGCATAAACAATGTTGAGTACTCTAGGGCAAAATCCGAAAGAGGAACTTAATACATCAGATAACGTTATTTCACTTGAAGCTTTCGCAATTTTCTAACGTGCAAGAAAGCTAACACAAAGCTTTGATCTTATGAAAATTTTATTACCTAAATATTCAGTCTAATACGATTTTTCATGCCCCTCTCTTCAATTACTAGGTAAATAACTAATGTATAAGAATAATCTTTTTCAAAGAAAAAAATAAATAAATTCAAATCAAAACAGTTCAACGCTGACGTTAAATTAAGCTAATTTAAAATTAAAATATTAAATTTTAAAGTAAAATAATACGAAAATAAAGAAAATTTATGTTTATTAACACGATAATCAATAATAGGTGCACGTGAGCCTTTCTGACCTACCGTCTTCCATTATAATGGACGGTAGTTAGTAAAATTTTTATTATATAACTAGCTTTCGCCCGCGCCCTCGCTCGAGTAGATGTCCTTAACCCTAGAGTACTAATATAAATTTATTACTGCTTAATACTCATGATCGCCTGGGAGGCTACTTTATAAATAAAACCAAATTTTAATAGTAAACTCTTAATCAAATTAAGAAAACTTGTAACAAATAAATAGGCATACCTCTGCCTTAATTAAATGCAAAAATTATACATCTGAGAAAATATTATTTGTCTTAAAATCAGCCTTACATGTAATACGCAATTTCAAAATAATCCGAAAAAACCGACCGCGGGCGGCCTCTCAGGCGATGATTAGTAAAGGTACCATATGTCCTTCTCTGTACGTTTAATAATATGTGTACAAAATTTCATGATGATCGGCTGAGTAGTTAAGGCATGAAAGCGTAACAAACTAATAAACAAAAAAAAACTCACATTCGCATTTACAATATTAGTTAGGAAGTTAGGATTAGGATTTCTTGAAATAAATCTAATATCAAATATGAGTTTTGTAACATAACATCAAAGAAATAGGAACGAAATATATTTGATATATTTTCAACACACTTTTTAAGTTCGAATAAACCAGTAAACAGTTTTATTGTAACTCAGAAAACATGCAGAAATTTGTAGCATTGAAAAATAATAAAAAAAAAATGTCTTATGGATATACATTCAGTGTACTAAGTGTTCGGTAAATAGGAATCAAACAAAAAAAATACCATTTAACAAAATTTATTTTACCAACTTCAAAGTACGCCCCATTGCTTACAACTACACCTGCGCTTTACCCAGTTTTTCATACATTTTCATAGGCTGAGTGAGGTATGTCCTTTAGCCCCTTCAGCGAATTTTATTTTATGGCTTCATTCGAATGAAAACATCTTCCTCGAAATAATTTTAGCTTAGGAAACAGGAAAAGTCATATCAGTGAGACCACATGTGGTGACTACTGTGCCTCATTGATATCATTTGTTAAGATCTCCGTTAAAAACTCTTACACAATATTGACTTTGTGTAATTTAGTGATATATTCCGAATATTTTCTTTTATATACTCATTGCCCAGAGTACGTTTATGAGAATGAATATAAAAAAATGTTTGCCAATATACGAGTATAATTTGTGCCATATCGATTGAGAATAACGAGCTTTGACCCCCAGAAATATACTGGGAGAAAAATGGCTCAATGATTTTTTTATAATGTTTTATTTTTTTTAATAGAAGAGTACTTAGATGTACTTCCTTGTTATTAAGTTAAAATATAAACAAAAACCTTGTGATGGACAATATTTTTATAATTACTGCAAACAATGGCGTGATGAACATCAAAACTAAACAATTAAACGAACAAGTATTTTTTATAGGATCTTAAACTAATATCGATATTTATTCTTTATTTTTAATTCAAAATTGATTATTTTCTAAGTAACGCCGTTTTTTTAGATTTTATTCCTGGGGGTCAATGCCCGTTATTTTTAATCGATATGGCATAAAGTATATTTTCATATAATCACTTCGATTCCCATAAAGAAAAGGCTACAGCTTACCATATATCTCTTTCCCTTCATCCACATTCCTACACCTTTCATAAATTTATGTCAGTTATTTACATGCATCGAAACTGCTGCAGTCTGCATCATAGCAATATAGATACAAGCAATACCGCGGGCTCCTGCTAATTGTAAGTGCTAAAATAGGTTCGTTGCAATGGTATTTTCTTCCAAGCTTCAAGCAAGCATCGGATCAACGTATTTATTTGCATGGATTTTAATAGTTAAAACGGATATAGTTATATAACTATATCCGTTTTAACTATTAAAATCCATGCAAATAAATACGGTAAACTATTTGATATAGAAAGTAGCCCATATGGGCTACTTTCTATATCAAATAGTTTACCGTTTTTGTGGGATAGCATCGTCTTGAACCGTTTTATCTACTACGAAAATCTACGGTAAGTATGGAATATTTAATCGTTGTGTACATCAATAACTGTTGTTTGAATAACGGCTACAGTATTTGACTACTTCCATGGAATACCAACGTATCTATACTGTTATAAAAGTGTTAAAAGTCACATTTTCAAAAATAAAAGATATTTAAAAAGGAACTAATCAGATTGACCAATTAAGAACTTCTGAAACAAAATCCATCGATGTTTGTTTGTTTGTTTGTTCGGGCTTCACGAAAAAACCAGCGGGTAGACTGGTCAAACTCTTACAGTCTTAAAGGTACTAGACTCTACTACTTCAATTCTACTGAACCGATTTCGATGAAACATGCCGCACTATTTAAGTCGGAATAGTACCTTTAAGCCTGTAACAGTTTAAACAAAATCTATTCGCTGATTTTTACGTTAAGCCCGAACAAAAAAACAAACAATCAAACAAAAATCAATGGATTTGGTTTCAGAAGCCCTTAATTAGTCGATCTGAGTAGTTTGTTTTTAAATATCTTTGATTTTTGAAAAATTGACATTTAACAATTTTATAATTATATAGATAGATGTATGAATTTCTATAGGTTATAAAATTTTTAAATATCTATTTTAACTAGACGTAAGCCGCAGTTTCGTTCGCAATATCTTCGTTATTATGTTGATAATTCATAGTTTATATCCATCCTGAACTCGAAACATTCCGTTAAGGCGTCGAGCCGTGAACAGGTAACGGACAGCCAGAATGTAAACACTTTAGAAATGTATCAGATGTAAGTTTATGAGGATATGTATTCTATGAATGTGTATTAGGCAAAAGCGATGGCATCTTGTAGGCACGGCCTATCCCTGTGGTACCTGATATCAGTATACGTATGAACTATGATACTTTTTGATTCTTTTTTCCGATATCAGTATACGTTTGAAGCTGAAAAACTCCAACTTTGCTCCAATACCATTCCAATGGGTGACAGTGATGATGATTCAGGTTAGTCTATGGCCTTTCTCGTGTCACATATTCTCCCTGACAAATTTCAAAACAATCGGCTCAGCGGTTGGGGCGTTAAAAGCTAAAAATAGACAGACAAATACACTTCCACAGTTATTGTATTAGAGTCAGAGAGTACTTAGTCTTTTAGCTTGTCCAGAAAATAGACTTAAGTATATGAGTAAGCGACTCCGGCCTCTCGAGCTACTACTGTCTCTTTCTACTTCTTCCGAGATAGTAGTATCTTATATCCTATAGTCCTTTTCCCAAAATTCTATATTCCTTGCTCAAAATACCTATCTTGCCTCACCATCTTTCCTATTCTCTCCTCTAAGGAGCTCTGTTTGGGTAGTGGTATTTAACTTTTCGTGGGAATCCAACGAGGAACTTTTACATTTTCGACCATTATAATGGTCGAAAATGTAAAACGATTCTGCTATTTTTATAAAAATAGTAGAATCGTGGTTCGCTACCCGACACATCTCTATTTCCGCGGTGACGAAAAATGGGCTACGGATAGCCACTTAGCTTGTATAATAGCAACTGGAAAGAAATGGTCTCTGTCTACTTCAATTCTTCGGTAATACAGTGGTTAGTACCCGCCTGTCACGCGGGAGACCAGGTTTCGATTGCCCGTCTAGGGTCTTCCCTAGCTAGCGTGATTGTAGGTATTTCTTTGCTTCCTATTTAATATATACATATTTCACATTGAAAATGCTAATACCGCCAGCATAGCTTTGATTATCTTCGGTCCAGGCGGGGCACGAAGGCGCGATTCTCTTGATTTTTAATGGGAAAACTTTTCCTGTTTGCATGCACCTCGCCGCAAGACGACAGAAACTTGACTCACTAGGGAATAACGTCTATAGACACGGTAGCGTGTTAGCACAGTTTATAACAGGGCGGCCACGTTGTCACCTAATTTGAAACTTCTACGAATAATAATATCTTTGCAGGCACATACTGCAAATTGGTCTTCCGTTAATTATCACCCTCAAGATATTAAGAATTTTATATATTTCAGGATTTTTATTATTATACTGTGGCGACGCTGACATAGTAAGATAAACATGAACTGTATTTTACATAACTGGAACAAATTATAAGTGATTTGTATAATTTTATAAAACGTACCAAGCGTGAAAATATCTCACATAGGTTTAACACCCCCGGTTCGGACCCGACTTGGATATTTCGAACACTTACTGGAAATTTCTAGAGAAAACAAAAGACGATCGGGACGACGAATCTTTTGGCGAGCGGAGGTATATAAGACCTCGCGGCCTCGTTGAGTAAATTGAAAGGAGAGTTGTTGTTCAGTAAAGTAGAGAGTTCAAGAAGCGAAGAAGATAAAATAAGTGAAATGTAACGAAGTAAATTATGTGAGTACGAATAAACGAGAAGGCAGTGCTACGCGAAGTTTGTGCTTACAAACGTGCTGCGTGTTAGTGTGCTGTTCGCAAAGTCAGGTGTAAATTGGGCAATAAATTTCAACTCTCTTTGGGTAATTGTTTTTCTTCCAATTCCCATATTCACTTCGCGTAATAATATAATTGGTCTGGCCATAATTATTGTTACAATAAAAAAAGAAAAACAATAATATTAAATTTGAATTTGGAACTGTAATATTAAAAATTCATTCTGTTTTCTTATATTTGCGCTAATGTGTATAAAATATTCTTGTGATATTAAAATGGAGTGGGGTGATAAAGGAAACCGAATTGCTGTGATAGCATTGCACAAAGTAGGCATGACGCCAAATGCATTTTTCGGAACTCTTCATCCGCTTGTCAAATGTTTGTGTACCGGGATATTGATAGGCACAATGAAACCTCCTCTGTTTGTGACAGAAAAAGATCTGGCATTGCAGTTTTCGTATTAAAAAGGTGATCAAAGTAGCGAAGGAAAGAATTCGAAGAAATCCTGTCCGAAAGCCAAGATTTTATTTCGGGAAATGAATATAACACCTAGAGTCATATCGCGTACTTTAAAAGATGACTTAGAACTTGCAGCTATCAAGAGATGCACTGCCATTTAGTGATGATACCATCCAAGTACACAAGTTTGTTTGGAAAGGTATAAATCGATAGGATTATTTAAATATCATTTGTAGGAACAATGAGGCTGGCATGTTTAATAATAAACAAAAGCCTCCAAAAAAAAAAGATGATTAAAAAAAAGAGATGCATTGGTCATTATTTAAGTGATCATTTAAAAATAAATAGGGCGGTAAAATCAAAGCCGTACACTAAGGGAGGTCACAAAAAATATTATTTACAAATGAGAAATTTTTTCCTGTCGAGCAACATTTTAACAAGCAGAATGACCGAGTTTATGTTCAAAGCTCTATAGAAGCTTCAATTAGCAGAGTAAAACGTGGGCATTATGTGATTTCAGTGATGGTTTGATGGTGTGTTGGCTATCAAGGAGTGACTGAGCCATATTTTTGTGAAAAAGGTGTCAAAACATCAGCACAGGTGTATTAAGATACGATTCTTGAGAAGGTGGTTAGGCCTCTTAACAACATGTTTCATAACCAAGAATGATTGTTTCTGCAAGACTCAGCACCGGGTCACAAAGTTCGAGCCACACAAGCATGTTTGGAAATGAACATTTCTGACTTCATCAGAACTGAATATTGGCCGTCATTCAGTCCCGATCTTAATCCGCTGGATTATGATTTATGGTCAATTTAAGAGAGCATGGCATGGTCTAAATACCATGATAATTTGGAGTCCGTAAAACAATCCATAAGATTTTTCCTATTGAGAAGATGCATGTTTCAATTGATAACTGGCTTCAACGTTTAAAGGATTGTGTTAAGGCAATTGTAGATAATTTTGAATGAGTTTCATCTTTTTAATGCTATTATATTAATGAATAAACTAACGCACACTACAGTAATAAATGTTTTATGCAATAGAAAAAAAAGATCTTTTCCTTGTAATAATATTTATGACAAGACTAGGTATAACTAAAATTAAAATGTATATGGTTTTCTGTTTTTGTAGAATATAGGACATACTAGCACCATCTATCATCGAATAGTGTAATCGCTGCAACCCTAGCGACGTCTCTTGTAGAGTGTCGAAGATTAAAAATCTAGAACATTCAGACAGTATACAGACCATTCACGAAGTTTCTAAAGCTAGTATTTTTCGAAGGCATAAGGCATGTCGCGTGCGGCGATGGCCGGAATTGTAAGTTATATCCAGCGCGATTCAAGAACGATTTCAGTGCTATAAAAATGTGTGATATTCTATGTACGAGTACAATACTAAACTGGACATTATCTGCGCGTGTAGTTTTAGTGACAATAAAGTGTTTCAATTTTGGAGTTTCTTGGATGTTTCAATTAACAGCTCGTAATAAAATAAATGTATATTACTCGTAATAATTTCTTACATTAGCAATATTAAGATTGAGTCATACTTAGAGTCATTGTTAAAAAACTTAAAACACTGATTTCCAGGAAAATTAATAACATTAAATTTCAAGAGCATCAAAAAGATACAAATCGTTATAAATTAATAATGCGTTATTTAACACGAAGTTATTAGATGCGGTAAATTTCATTATAAAGTTTGAAAGTACATATATTTGAAAGTTTATATTTGTAAGAGCGAAGTGGTGCTATAACACAGTATTATGTTACTAATTATTAATTTAGGAAGACACACATAAAGTTAAAAGTTGTAATTTAATGATACGCTTTAAGAAACCCGGTTTTGATGCCGTTAGGTGACGTGCAGGATGAGCAGGACACAATATGTGCAATTAGTTCTATGTCCTATACGCAGGCCTGTAAAATATGACTTAATTTTCTAAATGAAAATATATAGGATCTACTTATAAGGGGTTTTTATACTACTACAAGATTTACATATTTTTATGATGTCATTACGATGACTATTTTATTTTACATTAGTTTTTGCCCGCGGCTCCGTCCACGTGAATACCGTAAACTATATTATGGTCAGGGAGATATAAGTATAAATATTATACCACTATTAATACATATAATATACAAAAATTAGTAAAGTTTCAAACGAAAATAGGGGATTTTATTTCTCACACTTATGGATTTCACTCCAAATTAGGATTTAGGATTCTCTGTATATAAACATATACATACACATACACACACA
>WUAW01007496.1:9682-20851 GCA_017165845.1 Thaumetopoea pityocampa | reverse complement strand
GCTTGCTAGTACGTGGTCTCCATTCAAGGACCTTTTTGCCCCATCGGCCATCCGATCTTCGCGCTATGTCGTTGACTTATATTATTTTAAAGCCATATTTAGCGATGCATAAATATTGCTTGAAAAAGCATACTCTTAATTTCTAAGCTTGTTTTTACATTTTCAAATACCTATTGTACAATTTCCTGACTTATATATTATTATTTTCTATAGTACACATTAGTGTGCTATAGAAAATTTGAATAATCGCTTAATTAATATATATTACAATTACTACTTCTATTAATTATACTTGACTTATCTACAATCCAATTCGTCTCCACTATAGGTACACAAACTTCACCTAATCAAGAAGAGGATTAAGCGCTTCTCTATCATACTGGCCTAGCGCGGATAAGTAGACTTTGGACATAAATTTGATAATTTTCCTCACGAAGTGTTTCTTCTTCATTGTCTATATTGGTGTCTAAAATGTAGATCGTACTTTTTCTTCTGTTACTTATTATTTTTAAGCACGGCCTTACTGTCACAGTGTAGATGTACATGAGTTTGAAATAACACAGTGGTACGGAACCGGAACCAACCCGCGACCTTTTGAAATCAAGTCGTATTCAGCACAGTTAGTTCATCAATATACTCATTAATTTTAACTCATTTCATCTTTTGGTATATCGCCTACTAGCTTTCGTTCGCGACTTCGTCCGCGCGTAGTTTTTACAGGAAGTGTTCTTTTTACGAAGTAGAAACTTATGTTTGACAAATAGTTATGTTTGTCAAACCAAAGCTTTTAAATCAAATCTTTAAATTCATTACAACCCATAGAGGTGTCCCACTGCCGGGCAGGGTACTCCAAATGGTAGAAACAACTTAGCTCAATATGTCATGCTGGCCAGATTGGTTGTTACATGCAAATGATTTTGTTTTAAAAGGTATTTCCTTCAGACTAGGTTTTGATAGGTATTCTTTCCGATTTATTAGACAAACATTGTGATAGTTCGGATAATATGCATGATACAAATATAATTTATAACCTATAACACTCGGAAATAAAGCAGACATCTACCGGTGAAAACATTTTTAGAATTGAATCATTAATCCCGGAGAAAACCTCCACATACAAACGTACAAACAAACAAATTTTACCCGTTTATAATATTAATATAGGTGAAATATCAATAACATAACTTTTAATTTCGTTAATATCATCCGTATGTTTCCAACCCAAAGAGGTCTGCGTTAAACTGCTTCACCACATTTGTATAATGCGAACGTTCGTTTATACAGAACGTGGGTAATTTACAAATATCTGGTTATGTACTTTAATGTACTGACTGCCATTGCATTAGCAAAATAAAAATTGATTTTAAATTAATTTAAAGAGTTTTGGCGGTAACCAGAGTAAAGCATCACTTGAAGTTTTATTTTAACATTTTATGTTAGTTTATTCTGATGTTTAACATATAAATTTGGTGTTGTTTTGTGTATTAATCGTCAACAATTGTGAACAATATGGAAACATTGGAATAAAACTTTGACTGAATTAGCAAAGTGAACGTATTTTTTCAAGACAATATAGGCTTGCGGGAATTTTGTCTAGACAAATGGCATTCGTCGGATTGACTTCAAAACTCCCAAGAAGTAAAAAAATATGACACACCAATATTTTATTGTTCACTTGAAAACATACTCATATTTAGAACTATATATTAATATCAGATCAGGGAGTACTTAGTCTTTTAGCCTGTCCGGCAAATAGACTTAAGTACACGGGTAAGCGACCCCGGCCTCCCGAGCTACTACTGTCTCTTCCTTCTCCTTCCGAGATAGTAGTATCCTATATCCTATAGTCCTTCACCTAAACTCCATATTCTTTTCTCAATACACCCTTCCCACCTCATCCTCTTTTCTTTCCTCTCCATTACGCCGTAGGAATGCAATGAGGAACTTTAATACTTTTGAACCTTATAAAATGGCGGCGTCGTGGTTCGCCACCCGACACGTCTCGTTGCCCACGGGGGCGAACTGTGGGCTGCGGATATCCACTTTGCTATAGTAAACGATCGTAGCAGGTAGAAAGAAGTGGTCTCTGCCCCAATGGGAAAGAGGCGTGACTGTATGTATGTAGTATATACTATAATCTTTGCCTACCCTTATGTGATATTGGCGTGAGTGCATGTATGTATGTATATTATATTAATATCTAGAACTTTCATATTTTCATGTGTCTTTATTCTATTTCGTCTAAGAGTTAGTTATATATTCGATTTATGAATTACTAAGTTAATATTTATATCATCATCATCATCAGCCTGTGGAAGTCCACTGCTGGACACGAGCCTCCTCCATAGCAAGGAGGGATTTAACATAATCTCCACGCTTCGCAGATTTACTTAACAGGGTAACGCCATTATCTTAGTACATACATCTCTCAGCTGGTTCTCACAGCACCCACGGTAAGATATGGAGTGACGCTGTTATTACGCCGGCGTCACACGGCAACATTTGTATCCTTATTTTATAATATAATGGTATCAATACTGATGTAGTACAACTAAATTTAGACTCTCTATCTTTTTCTAATGCCAAACAGCAAAACGAGATAGCATACGTTTTTAACGAGCACCGACCTACATTTCTGTCAAACGGTACAAAAAATATTGCGTTTTTGCGTATATATAGTTGGTAAATTCAGAGGTCACGTTTAAATTTCTTAATTTTGACGTGTCTAAATAAAACTGATGGCATCAAAATTGTAGTTATCTCCTTTTGGCGTTTGAAATTAGAAAAAGATAGAGAGAGACTAGATAGAATTACCACCGTGATGATATTTCCGAAAACTATATTTCTTTATGATGCGATACAGAAATCTAAATGACAGCCAACCAGTGGCCTCTGGCGCAGGCTGTTAATGGGAAACAGTCATTGCTTACCATCAGGCAAGTCACAGTGCTAACTCTGTGTTCTCTCATTAATAGAAGAAGTTTAACCAAGCTCTTAATGTAAGCAAATCGTTTTGACTTACACCATGTAGTTTTATTTTTCATTTTTATCTTTTTTTATAATTTGTTTTACGGCCCTAGATATTTGTTTTAAGCCACAGAGTCATAATACAAATTTCTTTGAATGAGTATTGAAATGCCATATCATACGAGTATATAAAAAAGTTGTAATATTTTAAAAGTTTAACGTCAACCTTATGAAGAGCACATTGACTAGGCGAGTATCCCAGCAGTCGTATAGATGTATACGTACTTATTGCTTTGGAAACAAAACACGAATACTTAACTCAATATAACAGTATGATACCAAAAATATTGATTATAAACAATTAATATATACAGTAATACTCATTACAGTTAACACTTCATTATTAACTAATATAAGTGCTAAAATAAAACTTTATAATATAATATGTTGCTCGATTTTCTATCGAAATTCCCCCATTTAATTCAATCATAATAAAAAATCCTTTACCAGTTTACATAAATTTTAACAAACAAATAACACATCAATACCTTATTGAAATAAGTGTGAACTCTCCAAGTACGCCACAGCCGCTACTGAATTCACATTTGATTTGTAATCTAATAATATTAAGTTATTTACGGGACGTGGCGCAATAAGTTCTTGTTTCCGATGAAATGTGGCGTTAGGACCGCGCTCCGGTGTGGTCCAAGTAAAGAAATTTGGAAAAAAAATTTTTTTTCAGCATAATCAGATAATTAACACACACACGCGGACACAAGCACGCACGCATACATATTATTTTATCTACAGAGCTGACGTAATATTACAAATTTGATAAAACGTCGCGACGTGTACCACAAGAACTCATCTTAAAGCGTTATACTCGTAAGTCACGAGAAATTAATATGTGGTTATCTATACTATAATAACGCCCACAGACAGCAACGTACTGAGCACAGCGTATCTCGCTAGAGGACAATGGTATTTAGACATTATGTTTTATATTAAAAAAATAGTTATTTCTTATAATCATCATCATTTCAGCATCCAGCGAGACCCAGCGATCCTCACCAGGTCGTCGGTCCATTTCGTAGGTGGCCGTCCCGCACTGCGCAAGCAAGCATTTTATATAAGTCAAATGTAGCTGTTAGAGATCGCTTTCAGTTTTTTACTTAAACCACAAAATTGCAGAGGGGGAAAATTTATTCATAGAATTCAATTTACTCCAGGTGTGGCTTGACCCTTAACGGGGAATAAACGGGCCTTATTATGGGTGACTTTTGCTTTTGTTTTCCTTTTTTCGTACTCTGTCCGTAAATTGAAGTTAACATTTACGGGGATGAGAAGGGTACAGATTTGCAAAGTCATTTGTGAAATTGTCGCAAGACCCTTTTTCGTTGTAGCTTAATTGTGTATATGATAAGAGCTGTCCGTGGCTGTAGCCACCTGGTATATCAATAATGTGTTCTATATTTTAGACCATGTTCAAATACATATAAAATTTTATCTAAATGAATTCAGTTATTTTGACATGATTGAAGCACAATTATCTGAATTTACGTATTTATTAAATATTCTATCAAGATAAAAAAATTGCATGTCTTCTAAAGTTGAAAATATGAAATGATTGTAATCATTTCATACATTAGATATCTCAGTTCTTAAGGTAAATTTATTTACAACCCAAACTTACTTTTGGCCAGATTTGAAATATATAATAACAGAATGACTATAATAAATTTGACTGCATGGATGGAGCAGTGGTTTAAACATCCACTGCGCTGTCGAGTGTTGTGGGTTCGATCCCCACACGGGACAACAACTTTGTGTAATCCACAAATTGTTGTTCTGAGTCTGGGTGTCCTGTGTCCCCTTATTTGAATGTTTCTAAATTCCCCGCGACACAGGAATCAATCGTAATGCGGGAGCTGTCTTGTATAAAAAAAATGTACAATCTATGATTTGCTTCATTAAATAAAATCGGTACAATCAGCAGTTGTAGCTGGCGACCAATTAAACTGGACCGATGTCCTCTAAAATGTGTATCTATCCAATTTGTTATAAGATCCACGAGTACAGCTATTGTAGAGCTATTAGAATAGAAACAATAGGCCAATTACAGATGTTTCTGTAGAAACATGAAAAGAAATCTGATTCGATGATACAAATGATACAAAATTTTGAGTGGAGCCGGTATAATAATATCGTCTTTCTATCTCTTCTCATGGATGCTCTGAGAACCAGCTAAGGGAATTTCGCAATAAAACTACTACTATTCCCAATAAGTATGCTAAGTGTGGAGATTATGACAAATCCCTCCTTTTATTGAGGGAGTTCATATCTAGCAGTAGTCTTCCACGGGTTGATAATGATGGTATTAAATCTGCAACAATGAGCTGTTTTATAGGCAGTAGAGCATGATGATTTTTTTTTGCAGAGATTCAGATATAAGATTCTCAATCAAAGTCATGGGGATTTTTGGGATGTATTGTATATTATAAGTATTATAAAATTTATGACTGAATCGTCGATACTAAAAATAAGTCTAAGTTCAAAGGAAAGTTTGGAATTATTCTATATACCACTAGACCTCGAAACTCATACGGTTTAATTATCTCTAATTTTAACATCAGCATTCGTGTCATCATCAGCCTCTATTGCGCTATATTAGCATAAAAGTTGAACTGTTGGCACTGCGTTGGATTAATTCGCGAAGTTTTCCCATACATTTGCCTTTTTGCGCGCATTTCATTTCCACTATGGTAATTCACTTGAACAACTAATTATGAACGGTGAATTTCAAGTTGTTTGCGGCAAAAACAAAAACGCTGAATTAATTTCCGGAATATTCCATATTTACTAACTTTTGTAACGTGTGAAAAGTTTGAGAGATGAGTTCAAGAAATTAAGGTAATTAACATTTCAAAGAAATTAATACGGAAATTAATTCAAAGAAATTTATGGAATTTAATACATCTCTTATTCACTAATAAAGCACAGAATATTATAAACTACTTACTACAGTACTATACATAGCAGTACTAGCTGTCCCCGTAATTATAGAATCACGGTTGTCCACATATACTGCTGATGTTATCCTACAAGGTTTAATTTTATAGGATTATTGATGAATGCCGGTCACCATATGTCATTTTGACTTGTGGCGATTTACTTCGCTACATAGTACCACACAACTTTAACAGATGGCGCAACATTAAATGACCACATTATTATAGAAGGCTGAATCACGGTGAAGAAGTTAGATAGGAATTTAGGGTATATACAGTGTCCCAAAACTAACTATCGCGGTTATTAGCGCGATAGTTAGTTTTGCTATTGCAGGCCCCGCCAGACGTAACACCTAACTGGTTGGAAGACTCCGTTTTTCTGATACTACCACTCCTGCCAAACCTCAATCATATCTTGTGACATCCCAACGTAATCATCAATATTTTTATCACTATCATTGATATTTATATCGCTAAAGACTAATTCTGTGCAAAAAAATTGGCAATCGTTTGCATTTCAGCTAATCCGTTTATTTATTACTAATAACTGTTAAAGAGTATAAATTGGCGTGAACCTCTTTTTAAAAGCACTTATTTATAAAAATCTCGACACTAAAAAATGTTTTGAAGATTACTTTGGAAGACGTTTCGGAGATTGCTGTATTTGTTATATCAAGAAATAATTCTGGAAAAATCTTGAGTTACATCACTTAGCCGATCACCGTTATAGCGGGTACTCACGAAAACAGATGAAGTAAACTACAGCAGTATAATACGCTACTTTCACAAATAAAGAAAGAGCACGTGTAACTGAGTATACATAACAGAATTGGAACTTTTTGGCAATTAAAACCATGCTTCTTAGGAATATCGTAAGGAGTAAAACTGTAGAGAGAGAGAGTGAGAGAGAGAGGGTAAAAGGAAAATATTTTAAACAAAAATGAGTCTAGTAACATGTGTAACAAGTTATAGTGCTCATTATTTCTTTATCTGGTATTGGTCAGTGACGGTAGATAGTTTCTGTCTTTTTTAATCGTTAACAAATTCAATCCTGAAATTTTACTCTCATCGCGTCCAAATTTGTTTCATTTCAAAAAAATCCAGAAATTTCTTCGGAATATTATGTAAACTATACATGTACAGATTTGGCTTCAACGTAACAAAGAGCATGCAACCTGCAAGTACCCCGTAACACAAAGTGACTAAATATTTCTAAAATATGAGAGCACATATAGTGAATTATTCATAAAAAAATTACAATATACAGTTCTTACTATGAGGCGCTGGTAAAGTTATAGAATTACTCCATATCTTCCTGGGGATATTGTGAGAAACAGCTAATAAATATACCTGGATAATGGGCAGCGAAGTTATCCTGTTTTATCAAAAACATATTTAAAGTTGATGAAGATGCAAAATTGAATCTTAACCAAGAAGGGTTCTTACCCAAAACTGAAAACATGACAAGTGATCTACGACACAAAAAGTTTGGGGAGCTAAGGCTATATCTGAGTAACTCCTTTTCAGGCATTTTAATTTAAGGAGTTCTCTTACGCAATAATCATATATGATGAAACCATATTTTTCTTCGTCAAATACTATTCCTTTGAAATAAACAAGGGTTTCATGTTTTTATTTCTGCCTATTCTTTAGGGAGGTTAGGTTGTATTTCAACGTACCCTCACTGGGAATAGGAATGTATTCTGAGCTTTTTGTTCGTTTAACTTAATGTTAGTTGTGTTTAAGATCGATGGAGGTGACGTGAGAATGTATCGGGGTATATTTTGAAGTACTCTTCGTGATAGAACTAAGTCGAGAAAATTTTTTTTTATAATCATCAGCTCTTGGAAGTCTACTCTTAGGCATGGGCCTCTGTCTTAAATGGGAGGGATTTGCCATAATCTGCACGTTTGGCAGGCGTTTTAGAAACGCAGTAGATTTTGATTGAATAATAAAATAACGCTGCTGCTCGTTATCCTTGTACATCCCTTAGCTGGTTTTATAGCACCCATGGGAAGTGTGTGCAATATGGAGTGACGCTGTTGTTATGCCGGCGCCACACAGCAAGTTTTTTTTATATAAATATGTATACAATAATTTTAATAACTTATTTGATAATTTTCAATTTATTTCATCTGTTACTAAACATAGGCCCTTAAAGGTGAAGTTTGCAATTTTGTTGACGCTTGATAATTGTGATTGAGAGCATTTGAATCAAGAACCTAAAATATTTGTAATTGATGAAAATATTTCACAATAGAAAATTATAAACACGTCGTATGTTTTCGTAAAACTCCAAATAAAAAACACATATGCTTTTTAATCCGATCAAGTGATAGATTTGATGAATCTGCAGTGACAGAGTAAACAGATGACATTACGTTTCTTTATGGAGCAATATACGATATTTATGCTGGTTTGCGAAGTTGCTGAACCCTCGTTTAAGATAAAAGTGCATTTTTAAGGTATTTTGATTTTTATTTAAAGTAAAAATGGCGATTTTAGAATAAACAGTGTAAACTAAGAAATAATGCATATTATTAACACAGTGTGACATTAATACAAGTTTGATAAGGCTTTCTAAAAACTGTCAAACATCTTATCTTTTTGGCTTTGTATTAATGAGAGTTCATTAATTGTATTTTTTATGATAAATTATTGTCATTGATTTATTATTATATCATATGTATTATGAATTTTATCCACGCAAAGGTTGTTTGAAAGAGGTCGCTTATAGCACGCAATGAGACCGCCCAATGTACTCTTTCTATTACGTGCTTGTTATGTTTCTAATATTTATTATATTTGTATGCAATAAAGAGTCCTCTACTGTACTATATTACCAACTAGCTTTTGCCCGCGGCTTCGCCCGCGTGAATGTCGGTTTTCAACTACATGGGAAATCCGGAAACAATAATAGATTTATATAAAAAGCCATAAAACCACTTTTACTTGAGCTCTCGTGCCTTAAAGGCGGTTACTAAAATAGGGATCAAGCTGTATTTTCAATTCTACTGAACCGATTTTGATGAAATATGCCGCAGTATTTAAGTCGGGGTATTATCTTTAAGACTAATAGTTTAACTTATATCTATTTTCTGGTTTTTGTGTGAAGCTCGAACAAACAAATAAACACACAAACAAACATCGATGGAATAGGTTTCATATGCCCTTTATTAATCGATCTGAGTAGTTTTTTTTTAAATATCTTTGATTTTTGAAAATTTGACATTTAACAATTTTATAATAGTAATAGTAATATATAAATAAATTTTGAAAAAAGTAGAGTTTATATTATATAATAATATAATATTCTGGACAGTTTTACACACACTGATTTAATCCCAAACTACTATTCCCTGTATCTGGGCGTTAGACAACGATTACATACTTATATAAATCAGTACTAACCCATATATAGATACGCCCATGACTCGAATACAAATATGCTCATCACACAAAATTTATTACATCAGCCCGCAGACGTCATCACCCTGAGCGGCTATAAGCCGCCTGCATCCATTGATTGCCCAGACCTTCACCAGGTCATCGGTCCATCTAGTCGGAGGTCTACCTGCATTACACTTTCCAGTCCAGAGTCGCCACTCCAGCACTTTAAGTCCCCAATGTCCATCAGTTCTGCGAGCTGTGTGCCCTGCCTACTGCCATTTCAGCTTTGCAATCCTTTGAGCTACGTCGGCGACTTCAGTTCTCCTGAGCAATATCTCACTGCGGATCCTGTCTCGCAGGGAAATTCCAAGCATATATTTTCCGTTGCGTGACCTTGAGCTTTCTTATTAGGCCTGTAGTCAGTGGCCATGTCTCAGATCCATAGGTCATCACTGGCAATACGCACTGATTGAATACCTTAATCTTATGGTATTGCAATATTTCTGACGAGAAGTCACGCAGTTTCCCGAACGCTGCCCAGCCGAGTTAAATTCGGTGATTAACCTCGTTTGAAGTTGGATTTATCTAGCTGGACGACGTGTCCCAGATGTAGATATTCCATCACAACTTCGAGAATAAAGAGAGCCCTTTAGGACTACTGGGTGAAAAAGAACCGAAGAAATTACTAACCATAATTTTGGTCTTACCTATAAATCTGATGTATTGTTATAATCTTTTACCATCTGCATTGTATATGATCAGTATCAGAAAGAACCTCAGCTCACCGATCGATACAATTTCCAGCATAATTATTTTCTATAATTCGGTAACTTGTGCCAGTCACAACAAATCGCGAAACGTCACGAAGATTAATGTTCTGCTCCTAATTAGAAAAGTTTTCCAACAGCTATTTAATGGCGCCGACTAAACTAGAAGCAGAAACGGTACAGTGACAATGTTGAGTGAATTCTGTGTCACTCTGTAAGGGATTCTTTGCTGTTTATTCAAGTTTAGTAAAGATGTGGTCTTGTTTCGGGGTGTCTTCACAGATACAGCCTTGGGACACATCTGGAAGTTGGGAGACGTGGACAGATCATCCCCATTTCATCTTAAAAGCATTTACCCAACGTCGGCTATGTGTTTCGAAGCATAGTACCATATATCGGTGTTATGCGAGTAGTGATTAAAGGATTCTTCTATTACTCCTTCAACGTAGTACTGTTTAGGGGTATCTTCATGGTGCAATGAAATATTTTGACTCCATGGTAGTTATCATTTATTTGAGCTAACTGCACAAATGGCGAGTGACAACTGGCATGACTAATCTCCCAGTCACAATGTGTTATATAATAAACGATACTAAATTACAATATGTGTCGATATACTAGTAATTTTTTGCCACCGACACAGTGAGATTGTATTGATGTTGTCAATTTTTGCATATGCAAGTGCAAGACTTGCCGGGTAATATTGCTAAAAAAATTAATATAACATTATAATGTCAAAGCAGTAAACATACATTTGTTGTTACATTAACTGAATAACTGATGGCTCCTATTCCGTGCATTGTGCAATAAGTTGGCGACAACAATGATTAATGAAGGAGCAATCGAGTCTACCTGCTATCTATTATGGCAAATCCCTCTTTTTAAGATAGAGGGAGAAGTCCAGTACTGGACTTCCAGATACAGATGCTGATGAATGTTTGTTAATTTTAATATGAAAATATTTTGGATGCTAAAAAAATCTGATATCCATTAAATGGAACTGCTTTATCTTACTGTGTGGCCCCTCGAAGATTCAA
>WUAW01007495.1:38183-50385 GCA_017165845.1 Thaumetopoea pityocampa | reverse complement strand
GAAGATTTGTGATTTTTGCAAATTTGACATTTAAGAATTTTATAACGGTATAGATTATTTAAAACTATAATAATATAAAAAAGATAATTCTTTATGCCCTTTATATCAAGAGAACATGCTATTTCAAAAGTAATTCACTCGGATGTGTGAGAAAACAACTTGACCCGTAGACAAAGGGGTACTTACTTCGTAAGAGCCACACTACGTCGCGTCCGCTATACTGTCGTGTCTTTGAAAGGCTCTACGTCGAGCGGTTAATACGGACACAAACGAAAACCTCAGACTGGAAAATGAATTCAGCTTTTTGCTGGTTGAAAAGTATCTGCACTCAGTGAGGAGTTGAAATGTGTCCAAGTTTTCGTTACAGACTTTTTGAAATGTATCCAAACGATAATTCTTAGTCGGTTTCTGCGGTTTGGTGCTTTCGGAGGATTCTAGTGCTGTTTGCAGCGACGCGTCCTGGGTCGATGGCAAAACTTCAAATTACTTTTGTTGGAGATGCTTTCGATGCTAATCAATTTGAACAATATAAACTACAAGTATATAGTATAGTCTCTGCCCACCCTAATAGGATATCGTCGTGAGTATATGTATGTATGTAAACTACAGTGTGTTCCCTGTAGATCTAATATATAATATACATACATACATACAGGTGTATTATTTAATTATTAATATAATCTTTCAAATTCATCCTCTTCTTCTTGGGTTTATTAATCCCGGCTTCCAATGCCGGGGTCCGCCTTCCTACTAAATTTCCTCCACTTTGCTCGGTCTTTGACATACTCAATCATAAGCCCATTGGCTTCCATGTCCTTGGTCACAACATCCCGCCTGCACTTCTTGAGGCGGCCCCGAGATGCTCCAAGAACAGCCATATCGAGCCAATCTTTGAAATTCAATATTCTGTTTTATTTATAGCTTACTTGGCAGAAATTACAGCAATAAATTCCAATATTTCATTACCGCTACGTTTCGAATGAATTGCACTAAGCTTGGTTGCGAGCAGACTGAAGGTAGTAGAGTGCGAAGGTAGTAGTAACTTGTAAATAACAAGTGTACAACTACAAGTAGACTTGTAAACTCGTGAAAACGCTAATGTTGTTAGTATCGTGTGTACTGACCTTTATAACGAAATACAAAACCAAGTGAGGGTAGATGAACAATTTGCGACTGGTTCAACACGTCGACAACGGTAGGCTGTGTAACATGTGCCTTCAGTTTACTCGCGACCGTGGTTGATGCAAGACGATCGGAACGTAGAGATAAATAAATATTGGAATATATCGCGAAAAATTCCGCGAAGTATTCTATAAATATGAGTTTAAATAGCATATAATTAAAAACAATTACTCCTCTTTTTCTTCATACATATATACAGTCACGCCTTTTTCTCAGATTCTCCGGTCTCCCGCGTGATCGGCGGCGATACTGACCACTATACTATCGAAGAAATGGGGTAGGTAGAAACCACTTCTTTACACTTGCTACGATCGTTTAATGTAGCCAAGTGGCTATCCGTAGTCCACTATTCGCCACCGCGGAAAACGAGACGTATCGGGTGGCGAAATACGACGCCACAATTTTATAAGATTCAAAAGTGATTAAAGGTCCTCGTTGCATTCCCACGGAAAGAGGGCATTTTTTCTTGACTCTAACCTAGTCATCATAAAAGTAATAATATTAATAAAACATTTTTATATGTGAGTACATGTACTGTTGACCTCCTTCACCGTACTACAGCACGAAGTTGTGAGTGGCTTGCGCAGACAATCACGGACATATCGCTTGTTGATTATCAAGGCTAAATTCTATTTTCTCAGCGATGATAGTTTGGAAAAATTACATTTCAAATGTTCTCTGAAAAAACAATACTTACTTATAAATTTGACCTTCTTAGGTTGTTTGGTCCTCGGTTTACCGACCGGTTTCTTGACGGGCGCCGACCGCCGGTGGGCTACGGAAAAGTGACGTCATCAACCGAATGCGGACTCAACACACCGTTCTCTCTTGCGAAGACAAACTGACCCAATAACTATTCACAAAAATGAAGCACTAATTTCTATGTACACTTCACACCACAAACTTGTATAACACTACCTAATTCGAAACAAGTACTGCAGAAGAAATATAGAATAATATGAACCCACTACAAATTGTTACTTTTGTACTCGCACTGACACAAAAAAGAATAAAATCCAATTAAATTATCAACCAACCATGTTTGAATTACAACTAAAGGTCAAGAATAGGGCACGAGACAATCAAACAAGCTTCCACTACCCCCATCAATATCGTCTAACGTCAATAAAGAACAATCGATTAACGATTACGCCCCATCCATTCCTACTGCCTAATGATTGTCTGAAGAACATTCAGGCCCAAAACATAATGAATTGGCAATGGGCGGTCGCGTGACCGACTGGCCGTTCGATTCGAACAAACATTCAAATGTCGATAAACACCAATGATACTCAAAGTGATCTATATCCACCCCTAGAGGTCGACGAAGACTTCGCTTCAGTTTGAAATTTGAATCTTTCAAAATGAGTAGCACTATACCAGCTGTCAAAAAGAAGTTGCAAAAATTCAATATTAGTTAAGCACGCGGTTAACATAAAAAAGCATAATAAGTGGTCTACGAGACAAAAAATATGTTTGGGAACCTCTGATGTAGATTCTATAATATTCCACAACAGTAGCTAATGACGGACATAAAAAAGTAGATAAATCCAAGTTAATGATCGAGTGGCATCCATTATGTGAACACATAAAGGTGACTTTATTATGACAAGGGAGCCAGGCACCAAAAGCTCCTTCAACGATCATAAGTTAGTTTTCTACTGAAAGTTTCGTGAAAATTTTTTGGAAGATATTTAGCGACTATTATTTAATCAAATCCGTAAACAGTTTAGCGTAAACAAAAATTGTAATATGCAAGTTTAAGACCGAAATAAAAAATTCTCATCATTCAAAGAATTATTAGTACACTAGCTTCATTCGTTACCGCAACAGAGATTCCTCTACCGCGGGAGATTAGAAGTCTAATGATGAAGATATTACATTTAGTGAGTGAAAGATACTATATTATTATTAAAATATGTTATAAGTAATAAAGTCTACGTAATAGGTTATTTGGGAATAATTCAAAGGGATTCTGGGGCGTCGTAGTCGGTCACAAGACATACAGGCGGCCCTCGACTTTCGCACAATTCGCTATTTCGCACGTTTTTAGAAATTCAACTTTTAAATCTTGAGAAATTTTTGACTATCATGGAAGAATGTGACCCCAATGAAGAACGTATATCTCAAGAAAATAAAAAAATACCCGAAAGCACTTAACTCGCCTCTTAACTTCATTATGTATACATATTTATAAATAAATACTTTAAAACACAATTTTTGATGCATATTTTTTTACATCCCTCTACTTTCGAACATTGAGCATTCGCACACACTTTCAGGAACCAATTATGTGCGAAAGTCGAGGGCCCACTGTATTATATTTTCTTCTTTAGATTTGGCTTCACACAGTTTAAGATCTGCGATATTGTAAAAGTAGTGCATTTTTTATTGTAAATATAAGGAAAGTATAAAGCACTAAAACAACGACCTTAGGAGAAATTAATACGTTTAAAGGCCCAAAATTGATAATTAGAGAATCTCGATTTTTTTTCCAAGATATAATTATGTTATATGGATCATATTGAGTACTAGTGGCGGGTAATAATGCGACGGCGGGACGACCCAAGATGAGGGGCCAATACGTGAGGGGAATACAGAAGCGCCAGCAAAATTCGTTACAAATACGGATAATCCCTCACGGCACCGAAGTCTCCGAGACATAAAGACAAATAGCTTCAGCTTAAAACTTTGATTGTGGTAACGTACATATTTCTTTATAAGGTACGATTACCATAAAATGGTATCACTGAATTGGTAAAAAAACGTATTGTAAAAAGCTGCAACCTTAGTGTGCCTTAGTGCATCTTATAAAGAAATATCGCAAATGGAAAAAATATAAAAAGACAAAATATATTTGACACGATTGACACCTGATAGGTAATCAATTTTCTGTAGAATAAATGGAACGTAAAATTGTTCAAGAGGTTTGTGGAATAATTTATGAGAAATAATGGAATCAAAATCTTCTGCGATCTCCGAGACGCCTGCCGAACATGGAGATTATGGCAAATTATTAAAAATGGGTTTTAAGGAGAGAGACCTTTGTCCAGAAGTGGACTTTCACGACGATGAATGCAATCCTGTTTCTAATAATTAAAATCAACCAGATATATATACAACTCTAATCCTGCTATTCAACGCTTCATAATTTAGAATCAAATTACTCGTACATCATTGTAAGGCTCGTTTGTCAAAGGAAATTTATTCGGCTTAATTTACATCTCTTTGATAAGTGTCGTCAACATAACAGATATTTTTGTTTGGCTTCCCGGTCATAAAAACAGAACAGTATAATTTTCTCCCCATTCATTCGACGTGATATACACAAATTACAAAGTTGGAGAAATCTGTGCGGCGAACCACTTCAATTTTCGTCGAGTACGTTTTACGTAACCGCAGACATTGATGCAGAGGAAAACTCGGTAACACCTGACCTAAATAAAGTAAAAAGCTACTGTCAAATCGTGATGAGACCGACCCAACACGAAACTACTGCAGTAATAAAATAGTCCAAAAAGATTTAACATTATGTAATACTATATATTGTAGATCGTCTGTGTGGCGCTGGCATAGTACGAGTAATAGCATCACTCTATCTCTTCCCATGGATGCTGCTAGAACTAGCTGAGGGACATATCAGAATAATGGGCAGCAGTTTTATCCTATTATCCAAACGACGACTGTGATCTTCAAAATGCCTGCCAAACGTGGAGATTAAAGCAATTGCCTTCCTTTTATAGAGAAGGCCTATATCTGGTAATGGACTTCCTCGGGCTGATGATGATGAATATTTTATAAAATTTAATCGGCCAAGTTCAAAAAATAAGGAAAATAGTTTTGCAAACCAAACACAAGTACGTACAGTACAGTAGGATATTTCAACTTAAACGAAACGTGATTATTTAGTAAAGAATAAAAGAAAAGTAGTCTGATCAACGTTGTTACCGTGAAAATTCATAAAGCTATAGCTTTACGACAATACAATGAACATGCACAAAAACAATACAGTAAGAAAATATGGAAATCGAATACCAACGAGCGAGTCACAAATGAAAGGGGCGCCGTAGGATACATGGAAAAACTGATAAAATATTTAAATCCAAGCTTTAAAACCCGCTACAGGGAGGGTTGGAAGTAAATTTACAACCGCTGGAAAAGAGCACGTTGGCATGTTGGATTTAAAACATAGGGCAAACGCGACAGCTAGCTGAACCAGAATGAGATACATTTATTAACACAAAGTAAATGTGGCGGCTAGCTTATACAGAATGATAGCTACGTATTCAATACAGCGTTGCAAGCTGAAGAGACAGCAACATATTGAGTTTCCTTGTTAAATAATTTGTGAGAATTTATAGCAGAGGTACTCAAACTTTGCTGTCTCGTAGACCACTTGAAATGTCTTTCGATTTTGGGTAAACAGGGTGGTTTGGCTATGCAGGGGACAGATAATATTAAATTGTTACAAATTCATCAACTTCAAATGTATTTTTGGAAGCTAGTATAGTGCTAATCACTTGGAAAAATTTAAATTTCTAACCGTAGTGAAGACATCATCAAAACCTGGAGGTTGATACAGACCACTTATCATCTACTATTGTGTACTATTTAAACCTTTTATAATTTTATCAAATCAGTACACGTTTAAAACCAATAATAAAATGCTACTATAATTGAATACCAATAAACTGTTCTTAAAGACAGCCAGATTTTTAAAACGTCAAAAAATGATTAATTAAAAAATTTCATACACGTATAGTTGTCTACAGTCACACAAATATTTCACGTGGGTAGTCAAAATAAATTAGTTGATGTATCTTACGATTCTGGCATTTGATCTTTTGTTACTTTGTGTCCCCAGAAACTATGTAACCCTTTACATACAAGGGGAATATTACGAGAATGAACCATTTTCCCTTGAGACGCGAGACGAACTATATACGAGAAATCTCCAAATTAACCAACTAATCTATTATACTATTATAAAATGTTAATGTCATATTTTGTAAGTCAAAAGAATTAAAAAAAACTACTCAGATCGACTAATTATGGGCTTTTGGAACCAAATTCATCGATGTTTGTTTATTTGTTCGAGCTTTACGCAAAAACCAGACAGTCTTAAGGTACTATACCGACTTAAATACTGCAGCATGTTGCATCAAAATCGGTCGAGTAGAATTGAAGGTACAGCTTGATCCCTGTTTTAATAGCCGCCATTGTGGTACAAGAGCACAAGTAAAAGTTGTTCTAAGGCTTTTTATATGAATCTATGATTGTTTCGGGATTTCTCATGTAACGGAAAACAGAATCACACGGGCGGAGCCGCGGAGAAAAGCTAGTAAACCATATAACTATACGCGAGATATCTCCAAATTGTACCATACTAATTACACCGAGTCGTGTTTTTGTTAAACAAAAACAACACGGTAATAAAGATGATCCAAATCAGTGACTGCAACGCGCCGCTTTACAAAGGGGTGCAAAACTTGTTAAGCCAATTAAACCCCACGGTAATTCCCCTAAACAGTTATGTGATCTTTAGTCACCCCTGTTGTCACTTTATAATGGAGTGGCTAATACAAACACTCGCACTTTAAACACATTTGTCAAGCATTTTAATATAATTTTCCGCTACATGGGATATCCCGACACAATCATAGATTTATATAAAAAGCTATGAACCACTTTTACTTGACCTCTCGTACTTTAACGGCGGCTACTAAAACAGCAATCAAGCTACTTCAATTTTCAATTCTACTGGATCGATTTTGATGAAACACACCGCAGTATTTAAGTCGGAATAATACCTTAATACTGCAACAGTTTAACCAAAATCTACACGCTGGATTTTGCGTGAAGCCCGAACAAACAAACAAAAGTCGATGGATTTGATTTCAGAAGCTTAATTAGTTGATCTGATTAGTTTGTTTTTATATATCTTTGATTTTTGAAAATTTGACATTTCACAATTTTATAATAGTAGATATATGTAGATGACAAAAAAGCGGATTAAAAGATCTGCGACAGCTCCTATTACTAAAGACTTTTAAAGCATTTTAAGTAGGAGTGGATCGAAAATTCACTAATTATTCGGTATGCCAAATATTCGGCTTTTCTTATTTTTATAGTCGGTTCAAATGCCGAAATATGCCGAATATAAAAAAATACTTATCATTGTTAATAATGTTTGAGTTTTCTATTTAATTTACATAAAATGTATAATTGAAGAGAAAACTCAAACATTATCCGTAGATAAATTGTCAAAGATAGTCAACAAATTACGTTTGTTTTTTTTTTTTAATATATTTAAAAAGTCTCAAGGTAGATAATTCTCGGGTCGGATAAATTGTAGCTGGGATTTGTCTGACGAAAGTCGCGATATGAAGTTAGGAATTGTGGCTTAATAATGGTAACAAGTTCTCCCTTGACACCAACGACCTATAATATAAATGGTGAAATGTGGCGTTACTTATCCCTTCTACCCTTTCAGAGATAAAGCCGTGACGCCATATAATATTACATAGATCTCTACGTAAAACTCCCTAAAAATGAACGGAATAATTCGTTCGAGTTTTCGACTCGGTACAATTTAAACCTATATATTATTCGGTCAATATTCATATTTGCTAGAACTTATATTCGCTTCAACTCTAGTCCCAATTATTTCGTTCCAAGTTATACTAGCCACAAACCAAAATGAAAACGAATGAGGGTAACTGTTTAATAAGTATTTTCGGAGAAATTGCGCCTTCAGTCATAAAATAAATCCGTAATTTTTTTACGATTTCGAAGCAATAAAACGAATATGGAGGACATTGCTCGACTTTAAATAGGCATAAATCATATAATATTTCAAAATGGCGGATAGTAAAAACAAGTTTCTTTCGTATAGTCCAGAAGAAGCTAGCGATTCAGACAAACAATTTATTAAAGCTTAAATTGAAAGTTTAATAATTAATATCCAAATCATAAAAATGTAGAAGAAATGGAGAAACTTCGTTAATTAGTCCATGAACTAAGAATTCGTTAATTAGTATATGAAGTTCATAAAGTAAAAAAAAAATACCCAAACGTTGTAAAGTGTTGGACGTATAATGGTTATGTCGAGGTCGCGTGATGCGATTACATAATGATCGAAAAATTATGTGGGAAAACAACTTTATTTTTAATAAAATCACATTTAATAGGAGGACAAAAGTTTGAATTAATTAATTCTGGAATATTTAAATTGAATTACTTCAAATGTAAAAGCTTCAAGTTACTTTCCAACGTTTAGATTACTGAAATCAGACAGTCGTATAAATGTACCGTTCTGTGCGCAGAATGGTAGACGGTGTGGTATCGCGATTCGTAGCCGGTACAAAATGGTGGACATTATGCAGTGTAATGTTTAATCAATAGTTGTAGTTCAGCCGCTACAGCCTGAGAAGTAAACGTGTCACAAAACCATCATGTATTGATAAATTCAGACAACTTCACTATTACAGAAGGAAAGAAAACGATAGCACATGTTTGGGAGCAGACAACAGCTTAGGCAAGATCTCCTCTTGCCGACGGTTCTTTATGTAATGATAAATATCTCACTACGAAAGATCTAAAACAAGAAAAGATATTAACATTAGATTTGAATGACATGATACATTGACTGTCATCCCTTTATTACCACCTTGGTAATATTATCGCGCAAAAGCGATGGACCACGTGATCTACGTCACACAAATGTAGGTAGTTGCCGGCCGGCATCAACAACATGCCCGGCCCGGCCCGGCCGGTGCAGAAGCACCAAAATAAGAACAAACCAGTGCAAATTAGCGTTCAAATACATCTTGAGCGTGAACAGCAATAGCGACATATGTGGATACCTTACATTCCGCCTCGGTCGAGTTGGATACGCGCTTTTGAAGATTAAAAATCAACCTTCCAGCCTTCTTCAAAAATATATATTAAAATAGAAATTTTTAAAATAAATTTAAACATGTCTTGGGTGTTTGTCTTCGCAGCGAGAGCAACAACATTGTCGCCGGTAAAACGGCGATGAGACTCCACTGCGACATTCCCAACCTGCAGGCAATACGGGCGCGCGGCATGAGTGGCAGAAACACTGCATCACCGAGTCCCGAACTAGCCCTATCAGCATGGTGATGATCAAATTGACTATCTAACGTGTGACGGAGTCGCGGCGCGGCGCTGGCGGACTGCGCGACTCTCGTCCGGAAACTGAACCACGCCGGGGGGAGGGCGACCGGTCGATAGCTGCACCCCGCGCCCCTCGGCCCCCGCCCTGCGGACTCACCCCGCAGCCACCCCTAGCGCTACCGTCCCTAACTTACACACACAAGAAAATAAGCCTTCGAAATGGAAAAATAATGTCCCCCACGACATCTATTACGTTACGTCAAGTTCCCGTCAAGGGGTGGCATGACACTTCGGTAAGACGTCATTTCCATTTTGGAAGAGATTCCGAGTTAACGGATTTATAATACGAAGACCGTCCAATTACAGCAAGTCGATATGAATGGACCAAAATGTGATGAGAGATTTTTTTGGTACATTCGTGCACATGCTCCATAGCAGGAGCAATTGGTATAGGGGTGGATAAACTAATTTAAGAGCCGTCCAGACACATAAGGATCTGGACGAACTTCTCGCTCATAAAACGCCGAGCAACCTGAGGGCGGGCGGGCAAATGCGTGGGGAGGGCTCGGCGGGGAGGCACCATGCGGAGGTGCCGCCGCCGTCTCGGCGCCGCCACCCGCAGCCAATTAACAGCAGCGCCACACTGGATTTGTTTCGAGACTCGAATTGCTTCCGATTGATTTCCTCTTCCCAAAACCGTCCAAATCTCATCGTATAAATCACTGCGGTTTCATGACAGTTCATTATTGGGGGAGGAATTTTGACGCGATCAAATTGTAAAAGATTTTGCGAAATCATTTGATGAATTGGAAATTGGATTACGAGATAAAAATTATAGGCAGAAATGTTTAAATGGAAGTGATGCAGTTACGTCGTCTACACGCAAAACCAGCAGCGGACATTATACTGTGGATCGATGTCGGCCAACAACCTCTAAAGCGTGCCCCCTGCTCTAATAGTCGGAAATACCAGGAGCGAGCTTAGCCGACCCAACGTTCAATAACAGACGGTGGAAATACCGCTCGTGGCGTCAGCCCGGCTGACTGACACTCTTTAAACGGTTAAAACGTTTATTACCAAAGACTGCAGGAAACTTAATAATCACTGAACACTAAAACCAGATTAAAACCTGTTGAAATCTATCTATACTACATATTATAAAATTGTTAAACGTCAAATTTTCAATAATGAAAGATATTTAAAAACAAACTACTCAGATAGACTAATTAAGGGCTTCTGAAACCAAATCCGTCGATATTTGTTTGTTTGTTCGGGCTTCACGCAAATACCAGCGGGTAGATTTTGATTAAACTATTGCAGTCTTAAAGCTACTACGAGTTAAATACTGCGGCATGTTTCATCGAAATCGGTCCAGTAGAATTGAAGATACAGCTTGATCCCTGTTTTAGTAGCCGCCGTCAACCGTTTTAATGCCACGCAGCGCGATGGCGCTGTTCGCGTACTGTGGTGAACCGTGTCGCTATTTTTGATCACGATCGTCAATTCGCAACGCGCTCGATTCGTAAACAAGCTGCATAATTAGCTGTCATTCTTTAACACATTGAGTCCCAAGGTTTAATTTTCACAATTATTTTTTTAAAAAACAATGTAATATTGTTACGATTCAAAAATTGCCTATCTGAAGCGCGATCGCGCTGGCCGGCATATTTCGACGAAAAAAAGAGCAGCGCGACCGCGTCGATCAGCATTGTTCGCAGATAAATGAAGGAAGCGCTATCGCGCTTCATGGCACAATTCGACATGGATTTTTAAAAACCCCTGGCACTAAAACTATTAAGGTACGAGAGGTCAAGTAAAAGTGGCCATTAGGCTTTTTATATAAACCTATGATTGTGCCGGGATTTCTCATGTAGCGGAAAACGGACATTCACGTGGACGGAGCCGCGAGCAAAAGCTAGTATTTAAATATGTATATAAAAACGCTTCAAATAGAAATGAATAAGTTTATAGTCATGGGCCGATATGAAATCAACCAAGTTGGAGAGATCATACTGACAAAATCAAAAAACATTACAAGGCCATACCAATAGACTGTCTACCCTCCCTCCGCACGACTAAACTCCATAGATCATATTACCACAGTAATAAATTAGTTGCTTCAATAAAAGTTTGTCATCGAATCGAATCGCACGTGATTCACTGAAAAACTTTTAATCTTGTGGGGGGTGAATGTGTAAATATACTTTTTAAACTGAACTTTATTTCGTCGACATACTGCGATTAAAGATAAATCAAAATATAAAAGTCTATCAAAATGAGTTTTTAACATGAATGAAGCTTAACGTGAGAATAGGAAATAACGCTTTACCAATGTGGGAATTCTAACGAATTCAATTAGTAGTAACGGTGTAAAACATATAATACTAGCTTTTGCCCGCGGCTCCGCCCGCGCAAATGTCGGTTTTCCGCTAGATGGAAAATCCTGACAAAATCATATTATTAAAATCATATTATATAAAAACCCTTAGAACCTTTACTTGATCTCTCGTACCTTAATGGCGGCTACTAAAACAGGGATCAAGCTGTATCTTCAATTCTACGAGACCGATTTTGATGAAACATGCCGCAGTATTTAAGTCGGAATAGTACCTTTAAGACTGTAACAGTTTAACCAAAATCTACCCGCTGATTTTTGCGTGAAGCCCGAACAAACAAACAAAAATCGACGCGTTTGGTTTCAGAAGCGCTTAATTAGTCGATCTGAGTAGTTTGTTTTAAATAACTTTGATTTTTGAAAAAATGACATTTAGCAATTTTATAATAGTATATAAATATATATACAAAACACAGACAGGTAGTCCGATTAGGTAAGTCCAATTTTAAGAGAGAGGTCAATAGACGGATCCAACTCGGCTGGGTA
>WUAW01007495.1:745-14675 GCA_017165845.1 Thaumetopoea pityocampa | reverse complement strand
GTGTAGTCGTATTTTATTGATCAATGGGGGCCGCCATTGCGGTAATATATCGCATACTGAGAGTGAAATAAAATAATATCCAAGACGCCTCCCAAGTGTGTAGATTAAGACATATCCCTCCCTTTCAAGGAGGAAGCCCAACTCCAGCAGTGGACTTATGCGGACTGGTGATAATGATCATAAAGCAATATATTAGTGAAATCGGATACCGTTCAATAGTTTTTATCTGCTTACAATACAATCTATCTATAACTATACTATTATAAAATTGTCAAATGTCAAATTTTCAAAAATGAAAGATATTTAAAAACAAACTACTCAGAACGGCTAACTAAGGGCTTCTGAAACCAAATCCGTCAATGCTTGTTTGCTTATTTGTGTGTTTGTTTATTCAGGCATCACGCAAAAACCAGCGGGTAAAATTTAGTTAAACTATTATAGCGTTAATAGGTACTATTCAGACTTATTTAATGCGGCATGTTTCATCAATCAATCAAGCTTTATCTTCAATAGAATTGAAGATAAAGCTTGATCCCTGTTTTAGTGGGCGCCGTTAAGTTACGAGAGCTCAAGTAGAAATGGTTCTAAAGCTTTTTATGGACATCTATCTAGAATTGTTTCGGGATTTCCCATGTAGCGGAAAACCGATATTCATGCGGGCAGAGCCGCGGGCAAAAGTTAGTACAAATATAAGCGATGCGGCTGTGTGGCGCCGGCTAATAATAGCGTCACTACACCTCTTCCCGTGGACGCTGTGAGACCCAGCTAAGGAATGCACCAGAATAATAGGCAGCAGCGTTATCGTGTTATTCAATCAAAAACTACTACGGTCTCCAAGACGCCTGCCAAGCGTGGAAATTATGGCAAATCCCTCCTTATTACGGAAGTTCGCGGCCAGTATGGCAGAGGGATGGTTAATTCCGTATCCCCGCGACAGATATTAATGGCAGTATATGGCGAAAGTTTTATAAGAATGAACTACATCTTTGATCAGATCGACAAGACAGTCGAGTTCTAAAAAAATTGACGACGCAAGTGAATTAGGTGATTTTATAAGATTGAACTTATTATTACCTCTTAAGGTATACAATATTTTAAAATAAGTAATAAGAAGGATTAGGCTTTACCCGCGACTTTAATAAAAATACGTAATAGTACGTAAAATTCCAAATGTAGGTACCCATTAGTTACGTTGTTACCTCCTTATAGAATTTTAATACAGTCCTGACATATTGGCTTGTTCTAGTCACACCACAAACAAATACAGAGCACACATCCACACAATAAAAAATAACAAGGACCAAATACAGCTTCAGGACTAAAAAGCCGCTATAATAAAGAAAAAACCTAGTTTAAAAAGCCACGGTTTTATTGAAATATAAAAAAAAATCTTTAAATAAGTAATAAACATAGTATGTAGTGTATGACTAACAAATGTTTCTTTCTTTCTTTCTATTTGTTCAGCAGCGGAAGTCCCACAAATTACTATATTTTAATTTTTTATTTTAATAGTAACATGTTTTTCGTTCACATTCCACAATATGTTTTTAGGTTATGTTTTAGTCTTTTCTGAGCATTAGTCTAAATCCGTATAGAAAATTTCAAAATAAGTATATATTTGAAGTCAGGGAGCCGGTGAAAATAAAAGAATCCAATAAACACATTCACACACACAAGTTGAGCTAATATAAGGTATAAAAACCCAGGCTTACGCGTCACGACAAATTTACAACGAAAGTAAATAAGCTTACTTTTCTAACAAACTAAAAATAAAAGTAAAATAGACTTACATTTTGCAGGATCGACTTCCATGGCTCGGCTTTGTTTGCTAGCAGGTAACAAAGAAAGCTAAACAATTTATTACGTACACGTCCGATACAAGCAAAGGACCGAAGTATTTTAATATAAATTATCTCGAATATAAAAACTTGTCAACTCTTGGACACCGTTGTTACAGTTATTTTTTAAATTAATTTGAAAGCAAGAATAATGAAAAACGTTTTCGTTCAACAGGATGAAGTTTTTATCTGACTGTTTGACAAAACCGTTGAATGCTACTTCATGATTGGTTGAAATCAAATTTACCGCTCTAGGAGCATTCGATTCATCGATCAAGTGATCAAGATGCTGCGTTGCGTACGGACTTCTTGTGTTGCAAACATAATCAAAATAATTTTTAACTCCAAAAGGAAGAGGAATGCTAAAAATGATCACTAAATTCGTGTTTAATAAAATAATAAATCTATACAAAAATGTATAGAATACTGCCGTATTAGCGACATCTAGGATTATGGAGTAACAATAATGTCTAAAACCTGTCGAATCTAACTAGATGTCGCTAAAATAGAGGTTATTATGCGCAATAAGATAGTTTCTTGGATACGATCATTATATTGTAGCCAAAATCGAAATACCCGAACACACACGCATCACGCCGATATCCCAAAATGGTAGACAGAAACTGCAGCTTGTCACATCATACATTTTACCACCAAAATCTTTAGGAAAATTCAATTTCTAATAAATAAAAATTCACTAATGATATTTGAATAATTTAATAAATTAATTTATTTTTTATAGTACTACAGGAAAGACTAAGTAGTAAATACACATATCGATTAACAATGGTATGCATGTTAAAATATAAATTTTCTGTATAGGTACGGATATTGTAGCCAAATATATACCTAGATATACAAACTGTTAAAAGGTTGATTATAATTTTTCATTATCTTTCAGATACGCCTTAAATAATTGTGATTATCGTTTCCTAAATAGGCACTTTTAAAGATATCGCGTTTATACATTGTAAAAACTTTTGTTATAGTCAAAAGACAACCTGTTCATAAAACTATAATTATTTAAGTATGAATATACAATGTAACTACATTAAAGAGCTTGTTCTCGCTTTTAATTCCTGCTCAGATGTCAATATATATTCCCTATTGCCATACTGATTATTTTAGTCACGTAACCACCCCCCTAGCCAAGTTGACATTCGACAATCGTTATCGCTAATAGAAAGGAAAAAATGTATTGGAATGACANTATAAGCCACGTGTGACTTGGCGAAAAGAAGTGTCATTCCAATACATTGTTACGTTTCTATAAGCGATAATGATTGTCGAATGTCAACTTGGCTAGGGGGGCACGTTATATAATATACAAATAAATAGATAAAATTCTTAAAAAAAATCTTTGTAAAAAATAGCATCATACAATGGTGCCGATTCTGTTGTAACAGAACTTAACTAAATTTGGTCCCTCCCTATCTTTTTCTATGTCAAACGCCAAATCGAGATAGCTACAATTTTAGTGCTGTCAGTTTCGTTTAGGAACGTCAAAATTAAAAGATTTGGCCGCGATTTCGGAACACACGGACTAAAGATACGCAAAAACGCAACATTTTTTGAACCGTTTGACAGAAACGTAAGTCGGTGTTCGCTATAAATATTTGCCATCTCGTTTTGCCGTTTGACATTAGAAAAAGATAGAGAGGGACCAAATTTAGTTAAGTTCTGTACAATAGAATCGGCACCAATATCAATATTATAATAACTAATCAAATCTAATGGAATTTATTGGCCACACGTTAACATTCGTTGGTTTAGCGACTTATTTAATTATCTCACTATTTAACGACTTGTACTAGGTACACATCTTCAGCCCATGGAAATCGACTGCTAGACGCAGGCCACTTCCTTAAAAAAAGGAGGGATTTGTCATTATATCCACACTTGACAGACGTCTCAGAGATAGCAGTAGATTTAAAATTAATACCAGGATAATACTACTGCCCATTATCCTGATACATCCCTTAGTTAGTTCTTACAGCATCCACGGGAGGAAATGTAGTGACGCTAATATTACGCCGGCGCCACACAGCATACTAACTAAGTACTGAAATAATATTTAAATCCGTAATCACTATATTTAATATTAAGCGATAACTAAGCTACTTTTCGGTTTGAACATAATCTGATATTAATTAGGCATTGGCCTAAGGGATACTGCTTAATATAACCGACATACGCTCCAGCCCCCCCAGCCAAGTTTACATTCGACAATCGTTATCGATAATAGAAACGAAAAAAATGTATTGGAATGACATTTCGAATCGATAAGGCACGGGTGACATGGCGAATAGAAATGTCATTCCAATACATTTTTTTCGTTTCTATGAGCGTTAACGATTGTCGAAAGTCAACTAGGCTAGGGGGGTAGATGTCGCAGGTTTTTCAATTTCATGTACGGTCAGCATGGATATCGATAAATGGATAGCAGTGAGACCGCCGTGGCGGCGCTCGAGGAGTTCAACGCACGGCGATATTAGTTTGGAGACGTTTTTGCATTTGTAGTGGTGTACAGTCAGCAGACAGATAATTAAACAAATACTTTTTTTTTTGGAGAGTTACTTAAAATAAATGTTATTATTAAACGTAATTTAATATGTATAACTAACTTCTAATGCTACTTAGCGACGGATGCGATAGTGCGAGACACGTGGTAGGTAGCACAAACTGGTTTATTCCAGGTTTAGTCACTGCGTGTACAAACACTGCTACAAACGCAAAAACGTCTCCAAGCTGATTTATTTGAACGCTCCTGCCCAAACAGCGCCAGGTACGTACTATTAAAAATTGTTTCCAGTTTTAACTATTCTATAAGCTTCGATAATATTATTTTAACTATAGAATCCCTACTAAATAAAATAATATACAAAAACATAAAATATGAAGATTCTTAAAAATGTCATTGCGTCTTACATACACATAACGGAAGACCTGAAAAAACGGTCGGTATAAGGGTTTATCATTGACCACCAACCATTTTTTTTTTCACCAATATAGAGAGGCAAAACATAAACGTAAAACATATACATAAAATAAACTAGGTTCAACAAAATAACCTAAATAAGACATACTATAGAACTTGTGATACAGAAAAAAACTAATAAACATTATTTTCACATACTAAAATAACAATTGATCTTTTTGCTACATCATGCATAATAAGTAAACTTTTTGAAATTAAATACTGCCAATGTAAATAATAATTTCCGGTACAGACAAAGATCGTGGACAAATAGAGTTTAGAATGAGAGTCTTTTACTATAGCCATTAATGTACTTACAGTAAT
Organism: Thaumetopoea pityocampa; assembly: GCA_017165845.1. Taxonomy (NCBI): domain Eukaryota; kingdom Metazoa; phylum Arthropoda; class Insecta; order Lepidoptera; family Notodontidae; genus Thaumetopoea; species Thaumetopoea pityocampa. The sequence goes on along the minus strand of WUAW01007495.1, from coordinate 9,536 downwards.
ATATTAATGTACTTTGTGACTATAGCCAAATCAGCTTGGAGACGTTTTTGCGTGTACGATTATCAGATAAATAAAAAATAAATAAATTTTTATTTTTATAGTTAGGTACTTAATATTGTATACATTAAACGTAAGTATAACTAACGTTACTTATAAGCGACTGATGCGAGTGCGAGCCACGTGGTAGCTAGCGCAAACTGGTTTGTTCCGGCTTTAGTCACTGTGTGTACAAACACTACTACAAACGCAAAAAACGTCTCCAAGCTGATTTATCTGTAGCGCCCCAAAGTGATCACACAACACATACAGTATTTACACATTGGAGTGTTTTTAGTGCTGACACTTGCGATTTGGAGTCCACACTACGTTCAGTAATATGTCCACGACCAAATAATGTACACCAATTAATTAATCTAATAATAAGAATGTCATAAATTATCACCGACTCACAGTCAAGCTTATTTAAATACAATTTTTAAAACAAATTTACTAGAAAATAGGAAAGAACCACTTGAAATTGCACCACTCTCAGCAGCTTGCTCACAATATCTGTGGCTGATGGTACCCAGTGGCTGCTAAACTCTGCTGGACCTTAAACTGCACACCGTAAGCACTGAATGTCTACTCTGTTTAAAACCACTTCTGTCAACATGTAATATGTGGTCCTATAATGCCACCTAGACATTGTACCATGTGCCATGATGTAACCATGATGAGTTGTTGCTTAAGGTGGCACAAAGCTCAAGGTAGCTGGTTTATCTTGTGATATCATGTAGTAGGAAGCCAGTCTTAACCCATTTGAGACGGCGATTTTATTCGAACACGGCCCCCATGAACAATTTTTTTTTTATTTTTCTTTATATTGTTCATTTTTAATAAATGAAAAAACTTGATTATTACGGAAATCACCCAATTCGTAAATGAATAAATAAAATTATTGCACATTATTATTATTATACACACAGTGTGCAACTGGTCTCGAATGAGTTAAATAATACTGAACTCGCTGTAGTGGACTGCCCCCCAAATTAGACAGAAATTTAATTTTGCGTCACCTCAGTAATAAGCCCATTGACTCATTACTGAGGTGACTGAGACATTTTATAATATCCAACTAATAGCTTTTAACCCGTTCGCTACCAGGGTCTCACGGAGAAAACCGCCACAACAGCCGAAGACTTTTTTCATGATTATATGAAACCAATTGGAATAACTTTAACATATGTAGTCTTATATATAGTATTTTACGTATTTAGAACAATCTAAAAAAACAAAATAAACATTTTCTCAAACTGACACAAATATAAACATTTTACCATTTTAGAACTTAACAGTATTGCCCAATACACGTTTAAACATGCCTTAGTAAGTGGACCAAAAACGTCTCTCAAATATATGTAACATCAGGTTGTGGTAAGAAACTGCTGTGTCACATATGTGTGATGGTTGGTAGCGAGCCGGTTAAAGTGGTCAAGAGTTTATGCCCCAAAAAGATGTGCAGTAAATAATGTGATTTATGGAAAAGTCAAAGAATTCATATATCAACTCTGATAAATGCATTGAACATGATGTAACACAAATTGCATGACAACTATAAAAAGAGAATCAATAGCCTATTTTTAAGTAAATGTGATAGATAAAACTAAAACAACTTCTCTGACATCATTAAACTGAAACATTTGTGAGTATTCTAACAAATTATAGTAATGTATTATTATGACAATATTGCAATAATTATATACAATTCGATGGGTTAGTCATGTTATATGATATTTTTAATGTCATATAAACATAATTATTTATTAAATATTAGATCACTGTGGTCATTTACCAGAAAATGGTACACAAACTGAGCCTTCTTCTTATCAGTGACCTGTTTATTTATACGTGACTGTGGTTCTTGTATTTGGTTAGGATTATCCCTAAGGAAAATGGAGCCGAACAGTGTAGACAATGTTTTAGCATCTAAACCATTGTCTGCACTGTGTTGCAATGCTTCTTGAAGAAACTCACATAAATAAAGGAACACATTCTTCCTAAACTCTGGCAATTCCATTACAATTTGTTTACATTGTAAATAGTTAACAGATGCACGCAAGCAAACTGATTGGAGATTATATGGAATGATTGGATCTGCAGTACTCTCCAGAAGTAATAACAATGCTTCTGCTACCGAGTGGATACTTCCAGGGATAGGATCTACAGATCCATTGTCCAACCAATCCCTGATTTGGAGTATTTCTGAATGAAATCCTGGCTGTTCAAACAGATTGGGCTCTTTTAAGCCACGTAAATAAATGTGGTCAACTAAATACCAGATTTCCTTAGGTATAGAGTATGTAGATTGGTTAGAAACACACTGGTCCCTCTTATTTTCTAGTTCGATCAGTTTTCCAAGAGGTACCTCTTTAATAGGCATGTTTAGATTGACTAAAACTTCTATAGAGCACCCAAAACAACTTCTTTGGTAAGTTCCATTAACAGTTATAAAGATATCTTTGCCTCCATACAAGTGTAGAACTAGAATGTCATATAGTTTATCTGTTCCAGCATTCATTTTGCAAGCTGATGTTTTATTTATAAGCACTTTGAGTTGAATTTCACAGGTTTCTTCAGCACAAATGCATTTCTTATAGGGTTCTACAATAAGCCACTCTTTACAAAAACTTGTCTCATCTAATTTCTTAATGAATTCAAATTCAACTGGTAATTTGCCAATATTTTTTATTGTTATTGTTCGTACTTGCAGTTCTAAATACTTCACAGTGCCAAAATCAATTTCAGTTCTATCAACCTTTACTTGTGGTATAAGCTCATTCTCCATTTTGTCCAATTGCTTTATGACCTCTTCATACACTTTTCTATATTTTTCCTCATCTATAACTTTAACTGAGGAACTAAATATAGCTGACACAGGTTTGTGGTCACTGATATTTAATGATGGGTGGCTTCTGTACTCCATTTGTACAATATTGTCTCCTTTCCAGAATATTCTGTCACACCATGCAGGAGCTCTGTTTTTCTCACTGGAGTCCCAGTTATCTGTCCCAGGGTCATATTTATATGTAGGTTTGAATTTGATTTCACCTTCAGTGTAGCCAGCAAATACATGATTATTTCTGTGTTGCTGTTTCAACTGATCCCATTCTAACACTGGGCCAAAATTATTCTCATGAATCATTGTTTTGACTGTAGCAGGATCTAACTCTGTGATACGATAATTTAGATCACCCAACCAATAAATATGATCATGATCTTTAATTGCTTTGGGTAGTTGATTGGGTTGTATAAATCTAGTTCTATTACATATATCTCTGAAGTCCTGATTACGCCTCTCATATTCCTCTACATGGGCAGCTAAATGTGAATTTACAAAACAAAGTGATGTATTGTGGAGATCAAATCTTATAGACACTCCACCTTTATTTCCCATCTTACCCATGATTCCAGTGCCAACAGTGTCACAGACAACATTATGTACATGTGAAATGTGTTTTTCTTTAATAAGGACAATCAACATCATGCCTACTAATCTAACCTTCTCTATTTTCACATATTTTGCTCTTTTATCAACATAACTGATAACAGCATTATACCATTCATCTTCTCTAAATGTTTGATCAAAGAGGAATGTCTCCTTAGACAGGTCCAATTCTTGGAAACCAATAGCATAAATATCAGGTGGTTCCTTGTCAACACTTAACCAACCTTTTAAAGGAATAACTGGAGATTTATCATTGACATTCCATGTTCCACAGAATATTGTAAACTTTTTTGTAAATGTATATTCATATTCATTATCATACATCTTATGTTTAATGAGACTTTCCCTTATGGCTACTGGTGCAGACATTTGGGTATGGGCAACACCCCCAGGCAGCACTACTGAGTGTGTTAATATGTCATTTTCAATTTTACCTGTGTATTTCTTAAGCCATACAAACTCTGGCTGTGTTGGCATTTTGTTTACAGCTTCTATGCCCCTGAATAAGTCGTCTACGAAGTTATCCACGCGCGGTGTCATTTGAATTTCAAACTTATATTTATTGTTACGAGATTGCAAATTAAGGTACAACACAGCCTCTGGATCTGAAGGTTTATTGTCAATTTCACACTTGAAACTTTTATCTATCGGTAACACAATTTCTACTGATAAATCCGTAAAAGACTTTGGTGGGTAACATGACGTGAACAAGCAGAATACTGCTTTTTCGTCACCAAATTCAACAATAGCTAACAATCTATCTTTTTTCACCCATTCGGGATGTAACACTTTGGCATCGTACAGAAAAGCAGTAACTCGTTCGCTCGACAAGAATTTTTCTTGTACCACCGATTTTATTTCCTCGTGATTCATGGTGCTTAAAAAACTGATAGCGGTACATTAACGAGCAAATAAGAAAATTCAATAATTATTTATGGGTAAATTTAATTGAAATTTGTTGATAATTAGATGGCAAATGATACCCATTACGAAAATTTTGACATTAGTCATTTTTTGTTCAAAAACAGGGCTTTTCAACTAACTGAACTTTTCAATTTTAAAACCATGATATTGAAATCTTAGTGCTTATCTAAAAATATTTTCATATTTATTAAACAATCTCATTAGCGAGTTTTAGTTATTCAAAACCAATTTTTTTAAGTATGATTTTAACATATCTAAGATATGATTAGTTTACGAACGAAAAATTATTTGTTCTTAAATAGCATTTATAAAGATAGTTTTGTTTCCAGTTTGTTTTGAGTACCTATACTAAAATCGCTAAATTATCAATTTTGTATATACAAATAATAAACTCTCAATTTTGTATATTTTTATATATATATAAATAATGTGAAGTTTACAAAAGCTAAAGTATTCGCCGATGACTTGATTGTATATTAACACAATTTAAAATAATTATGTAAATGCAGCTGTAGCAAAGTGATAACCTGTGATGAAGACTTGATCATATTGGGGTCGAAGTAGCAAGAGTGGCAGTATCGAAAAGAGAACATCATCCGACCAAACAGGTGCCATATTCAAGTGTTAGATTATTTAATCAATTGTATCTAAAGGCCGATTTACATCAGACATGCAAAGCTCATTCTATTCCCACACTATCAAATCCTTTTAATGTAAACAGACATAAAGCATTCTTTTGTTGTTTTGTCTGCGTTCACAAAGATTCTATGGAATATTCTAAGAATGCTCGCTTGCTTGATGTAAACGGTACTAGACTGTGCGAACAGTTGCTTAGAGCGTTCTTGCGTGTTCGGACGTGCTAGCTCCCTGGAGCGGTTTCTTCAAAACATTCTTGTCTTCGAGCAATCTGAATCACTAATTTGAATATATAGTCATCGATTCAAATATGAATTGGTCGAAAGAAAAATACCTATTTATGATAGAAGCCTACCGAAATTCCAGATGTCTGTGAGATCCAATATTTGAACACTATAAAAACTCACAAACAAGATGCGTGGCAGGAAATTGCAAATATACTAGAACGTAATGTTGAAGAATTAAAAGAAAAGATGGACTTGCATCTTATCGCTGAGAAAGGCAAAAATAACATTGCTGTCACAGTCGGCTATAACTAAGCACTACCAACCACAGAATTAACACGAATGAGCAATGAGCATTTGTTCGGCTGTCTAAACATCTATCGTGCCAGAATTCTAATTCTTGGTTCTCATTCTTGCTCGTTGATATTTTGGTGTAAACGCTAAGAACCATCTTTCGTTTACACTAAAATATCGAGAAAGAATGTTCTTGTTCTAACTCTAGCTTTGTGTTCGTGTGGTTATAACGAGCACCTTTACGTAAACGTCAGAAAGTATACCTATTAATGATTTGGCTTACTATCTCAGATACAAGATTATAAATAAAATACATTAAAAAAGTCATGCAAATCATTGTTTTGATGTTTTCAATATAGACGACTATTGTATATTATTTTTTATTAAGATTTTCTACCGGTTCTCTATTTCGTCTGTGGCTGTAATCTGTGGTTTTTCCACAGAGTATATTATATTGAAAGTGTTTTATTTTAAACTAAAAAGAAGTGAGAAGAATTTTGTTGGGATCACAGCAAATAATGCTACACAGTAGGGCTGATAATACCTAAGGATTTTATTTTTTTAGATTATTGATATTGAATATAATATAAAATAACATTCTTCTTGTGCTAGACTTGAGTGTATTTGGTTTTTTGAAGAAATTACATTAGTCATACCCTGGTCAAAATGGCCGGAGTACCATGCGATTGGCAACTTAATTGTGTGGAAATCAAACAAAGAGGAGAATACCTTTTGGAATCCGGGCAATGGTCTGACTGCACATTCTTAGTGGGCTCCGATCCCCAGGTGGTTATCGTGGGCCATAAACTGATCCTGGCCATGGCGTCGCCGGTGTTCGAAGCTATGTTTTATGGTGGCATGGCAGAGAGGAATGATCCTATTCCCATATTGGATGTTCAACCTGAGGCTTTTAAAGCACTTTTGGAGTAAGTACACAATGTCACAGTGCAACTGGTACCTTATGGTGTAAATCTGTTTAAAATTGTGAGCTTTTAGCTAACCATGTGCAAATATAAATGATTTCAACAGTTGTCTTATTAGTAAATGTTAATTACACTGGTCAGCATCAAAATAAGAGCAAAACAATGAATATGTGGACTTGTTTTTATTTAGCCATTTGCTACTACATTTCTAGGTTCAATACTGTGAAGGAAGTGATAATTTGAAGTTATTGACATGTATTTAGTTTTCTATAAAGATATTAAGAAAAAATTTTTAGATTATAAAATTTATTTGCATTTGAGTATATATAAAGGTATATATAATTATATAACTTATATAATTATATGGCTTGGCAGGGCAGCCTTCAAGAAATTGCATGACAGCTTCTCATCAAAAATACCACAATTCATTAAAACTAAGATATTCAACCAGTGTGTATTGCTAGTGATGATTTATGGATCTGAAACATGGTCACTGACTATGAGCCTCATAAGAAAGCTCAAGGTCATGCAACAAGCAATGGAAAGAGCTATCCATGGATTCATGAGATAATCTGCAGGAGAACTAGAATTGCTGACATAGCTCAAAGGATTACAAAATTGAAGTGGCAGTGGGCAGGGCACATAGCTTGTAGAACTGATCAACACTGGGGTCTTAAAGTGGTGGAGTGCTGACCCCAAACTGGAAAGCGTAATGCAGGTAGACCCCTGACTAGGTGGACTGATGACTTGGTGAAGTTCACGGGCAATTCAGGCAGCTCATAGCTGTTCAGTGTGGCGATCATTGGATATCCTATATCCAGCAGTGGATGTGTGTGCTGATATGATGATGATGAAATGTATATGTATATTTCATCAGTTCTGTGAGTGATGTGCCCTGTCCACTGCCACTTCAGCTTTATAATCCTTTGAACCACATTGACCACATTGATGCTGAGGTCCTAAACTGCTGGAGTGGTGATCTTGAACCAGACAGCGTAGTGTGACCAATTGATAACCTGGTTAAGGTCACAGGTAGATATAGGTGGCTCATGGCCACTTAGTATCATTAGAGGAGCTTAATGTCCAGCATTTATGGTTTTTGGGCTGATATGATCATGATGTTGAAGTGTATTTTCAGTACCCTTGCATGTATATATTGTATTAAGTATAGAACTTATTTAAGGTACATATATACAGATGATATAAACATAAGCTCATTTGATAAGGCTTGCGAACTGTGTTATGCTGCCAAAAAATACATGCTGCCTCATCTTGTGAAGGAGTGTACGAGATACCTGTGGTCAGACCTATACCCGCGGAATGCATGTAGAGCTTATGAGTTTGCACATCTCTTTGAGGAGAATGTACTCATGGATAAGTGTTTACAGGTAATTTTTCATTAAATTCATATCCCTTCATACTTCTTACTTATATAATCTATACTATTATAAAACTATCAAATGCTAAATTTTCAAAAACCAAAGATATTTAATAATAAACTACTCAGATCGACTAATTAAGGACTTCTGAAACCGAAACCATTAATGTTTGTTTGTTTGGGCTTAACGCAAAAACCAGTAAGTAGATTTTGGTTGAACTATTACAGTCTTAAAGATACTATTCTGACTTAAATATTGCAGCATGTTTCATCAAAACTGGTCCAGTAGAATTGAAGATACAGCTTGATCCCTGTTTTAGTAGCTGCTGCTAAGGTACGAGAGGTCAAGTAAAAGTCGTTCATGGTTTTTATATAAATCTATGATTGTGTCGGGATTTCCTATGTTCCGACGTTCACGGGAGCGGAGCAGCGGGCAAAAGCTAATTCATAATATTAGTTCTTAATAATATTAATGTTGTTGTTATCAATCTTTGTGCTGCTAATTTAGCTATGTATTAGAATTAAGAATATAGCACTGCATGGTATTGACCATGCAAAGTGCTATATTCTAAAATGCTTATGTAAACATTCAATGTACATCAAATTACAGGCAAGTTTTACATAATTATATTTACGAGAAATGTTCCTATTTCTTACTAAATAGGTATCTTCAAATTTTAATTGTAAACTTCACAATTAGAAGGTTAAGGTTATGATAATTATATTGAGACAATTGAAAAAGCGAACATAAAAAAAATGCTTTGTATTATAAAAAGCAAAGTTCCAATAAAAAAATGGGCATCATGCCCATTTTTTTATTAGCAATTTTTCTTTTATTTCCAACCTTGAAAGAAATCTATTTTCACTTCACTTCACTTCTTGGTTTATGGCGTTTGACCAATTTGGTACAATTCTGCCAGTATCCAGT
>WUAW01007494.1:9180-21236 GCA_017165845.1 Thaumetopoea pityocampa | reverse complement strand
TGCAGGGGGTCCACCGGAACCAGCTAAATTTTGAAAGTGGTCTATGAGAAAGAAAAGTCTGGGAACCTCTGATTTAAACATAAAATGGTCCATGGTGCCGATTCTGTTGTAACAGAACTTAACTAAATTTGGTCCGTCCCTATCTTTTTCTAATGTCAAACAGCAAAACGAGATAGCGAACATTTATAGCGAGTCCGACCTCCGTTTCTGTCAAACGCTTCAAAAGCATGTTGCGTCTTTGCGTATCTTTAGTCCATGTGTTCCATAATTGCATCTAAATAATAATAATAATCTTTATTTTCTCACCACAACCAAAAATGTCATATTTCTAAACAACAATAGTAAAAGAAAACTCTTTTAATTCTGACATTTCTATACGAAACTGACAGCACCAAAATTGTAGCTTTCTCATTTTGGCGTTTGACGTTAGAAAAAGATGGGGAGGGAACAAATTTAGTTATGTTCTGCTACAACAGAACGGTATCCATATCGACCCCAGGGGTCCACGACTATATCACTATAGTTAGAAGTTTAAATCTTCAAAATGACTAACACTATACCAGTTGTGAAAAACACATCTGAAGTTGATGAATTTGCAAAAATTCAATATTAGCTAAGCAAGAAGTTTTGCGTTTGGGTGTGAGTTATTATTTCTATGAATATAATACAGTATCTACAAGTACATTAATGCTAACATTGACATTGAACCGAGTCAATGAGTAACACAAAACCCGTCTCACAACTAAACTAATTACGCGTGTGTTGCCAAAGTTACATCATTTTTATTATATTAAGTACGGCATGTTCGCCGCGTGGCCTTCGTATAAGGGCCACTCCATCGCTTGAGCTCATTAGACTTAATACATATGTCGGCACTGTCGTAGAACGGTGTCTCATCTACAAAATGGACATTTCACAGGAGAGCAGTTTACAGTTTTGTACTCGCATATCTCTGCATATTTTTGTATACTAATTGTAAGTTATTATTAATTAAATCATTCAGTGGATAAAAAGTTTATTTGATACTACTAAAATAAAGATATAGCAAAAAAAGAAAATAAAACTATACCAAATGTGAACCCTATTCACATGTTGCCAGGCAGTATACCCGACGCTGGTAATTTGCTGAATCCCTAGTCGTGTCGCTCAGACACCGAGCATATATACTATTCCGACTTAAAAGTCGGAATAGTATCGAATAGTTTAACCAAAATGTACTCGCTGATTTTTACGTGAAGCTCGAATAAGCAAACAAACAAACATCGACGGATTTGGTTTCAGAAGCCCTTAATTAGTCGATAAAAGATTTTTGAAAATTTTAGATTTAACAATTTTATAATAGTATAATAGTATAGCTATGGCCCGTCCATTGCCACTTCAATTTGCTAATCCTGCAAGTTATGCGCTTGATTCAGACTACGTCTGTTCCATCCACCACGGCGAGAATTAGCACCATCATCAGTTCACTGCTGGACATAGGCTTCCTATAATGATGGCCACACCGAGCGACTGTGAGCCGCTCGCACCACAGAACATTTGTTCTGTGGCTCGCACCTACCGATTGCCTGCGACTTTCATTAGGACATTAGTCCATTTAGTCACTTCAGCATTTTAGGACCCCACCGTCCATCGGTTTTGCGAGCTATGTAGGGCGCATAGCCCACTGCCACTTCAGCTTTACAATCCTCTGAGCGACATCGAGAAATATCAAATAACATGAAAAATTCTCCCACCATATATCTATGTTAGGTCAATGGAAATAATAGTCATTCTTAGTTTTCCCAACTATTAAAACTCGTTTTAGTAACTAACCCTTGACAGCGTACTGTCATAGTCGCACCGATAATGTTTCTCCAATTGAACCGGTGACAATTTACAGCTTTTTTTATATAGTTTACTCTGGCAAATGGCTTCTTGGAAGCGAGACGACGTTGCTCTTTGTGTTATTCTTAGAACGATGATGAAAAATGGTATCGAGTTTGTCATACGAATTTAAAATATTATTATTATAATAATATTAGTTTTTGCTCTTGGCTCCATCTGCGTGAATGTCGGTTTTCCGCTACATAGGAAATCCTGAAATAATCAGTTTTATAAAAAACAAGCCATTGAACCACTTTTACTTGATTGCTCATGCCTTAATGGCGACTATTAAAACAGGCATCTAACTGTACCTTTTTATTCTACTGGACCGATTTTGATGAAATATGCCGCAGTATTTAAGTCTGAATAGTACTTTTAAGACTATAACAGTTGGATTAAAATCTACCGGCTACTTTTTGCGCGAAGCTAGAATAAACAAACAAACTAACATCGACGGATTTGATTTCAGAAACCTTTAATTAGTCGATCTGAGTAGTTTGTTTATAAATATCTTTTAAGACAGTTGGACCAATCTACCGGCTGGTTTTTGTGTGAAACTAGAACAAACAAACATCGACTAATTTAATTTCAGAAGCCTTTAATTAATCGATCTTAGTGGTTTTTTAAATAACTTTAATTTACAAAATTTGACATTTAACAATTTTATAATAATAATAATAGATGAACGACAGACCTCAAAGTACAGACAAATATCTGTATCCTGAAGGATAAATGTTCTATTCATGAAATATAAGCCTCATGGGCCGGGCGCCTGGGTCAAAGGCCTCGCCCAGCGTTGACGATGCTCTGTGCTCACAGGCTGTGACGGCCCGTGTGAACACACCATGGGAAATATCTCCCGAGAACACCATTATCGTGATTCGAGTCCATAGATACGAAAGGAGTCGGAATGTTTTGTGTTCATGCTCTAGTACAGTCCACGTTAAAGTACGTTTGACTGTATAATTACCTATAATGTATTGACTACAACTGCACGAAACTAGTAAGACACTAGTAGGACAGTGGCACATCTACCAAATGGCTTCTTTACCGGAGAGCAGTTCAAAGTTATGGACTCGCATAGCTCTGCATATTTTTGTACGCTAATTGTAACTTATTATTAACTAGCTTTTGCCCGCGGCTTTGCTCGCGTGAATATCGGTTTTTCGCTACATAGAAAATCATAGATTTATATAAAAAATCTTAGTTCCACTTTTACTTGACCTCTCGTACTTTAAGGGCGGCTACTAAAACAGGGATCAAGCTGTATCTTCATATTTTACTGGACCGATTTTGATGAAACATGCCGCAGTATTTAAGTCGGAATAGTACCTTTAAGACTGCAATAGTTTTACTAAAATCTACTAAATCTATAAAGTTTTTGCGTGAAGCCCGAACAAACAAACATCGACGAATTCGGCTTCAGAAACCCTTATCTGAATAGTTTGTTTTTAAATATCTTTGATTTTTGAAATTTTAACATTTAACTATTTTATAATAATATAGATAGATATTATCATCTTTGGTCCATCTATTGTCTACTGTTAAAGACGAGTGGTACTACTAGATCGCGAATTAGGTCGCCGCAGCGCGCACACACTTAGTGACCGATTCTTTCGCCACCGTAACGCACAATTGCTGAAAACTATTATAATATCATTGGTCAAGGTGTCGATGGACAAATACGTGCTCACAGAGGAGTTCCACGGTCGATCGTCTGCCCGCTACCGTATCAAATTAAAAATAATACGGGAAATCGTCTTCGAATCATCTTAGTTTTTTTTTTTCAAATTACTATTCACCATCTTCATCAGTTTGTGGAAATCCACTGCTTATGCTGGTACATCTATTAACTGGTTCTCACCATTCACACGAATATATGTAGTCACGCTGTTGTTAAGCCGGCTCCACACAGCAAATTACTATTATTTAATACTAAATAGTATCTTTACTATAGTATCTTTACTAATTATATGTATACTAGTATCAGTTCATCAGTAGTCAATTAGTTAATAGTAATTCGTTAATCAGTCATAATTAGTTAATTGATTATTTTATATCTAATGATATATAGTGGTTTGTCATCCGACACGTCTCGCTTCCCGCGGCGGTGAAAAGTGGGCTACGGATAGCCACTTTGCTCATAGCTAGTGGAAAGAGGTGGTCTTTGCCTACCCCAATTCTTCGGTAGTATAGTCAGTATCCCCGTCTGTCACGTGAGAAACCGCGGTTCGATTCCCGTTGGAAAACAAGGGGAAAAGGCGTGATTTTATATATGTATATAAATAATACCGACATATTTTTACCACAAGACGTTAGAAGTTTTCATAAACATTGGTAACGATAACATTGTTGTAACTTATAGAGCTAGACATCCCGATAACGAGAGCGTGATATACGAGTACTTGACAATCCAATTAGTCTATACTATTATGAAATTGTTAAACGTCAAATTTTCAGAAATTAAACAAACTACTCAGATTGACTAATTAAGGGCCTGAAACCAAATCCGTCGATGTTTGTTTCTTTGGGCTTCGCGCAAACATCCGCGGGTGGATTTTGGTTAAAAGATTACAGTCTTAAAGGTATTAATCCGATTTAAATACTGCGGCATGTTTCATCGAAATCAGTAGAATTGAAGATACAGCTTGATCCTTGTTTTAGTAGCCGCCGCTAAGGTACGAGAGGTCAAGTAAAAGTGGTTTTATGGTTTTTTTTATATAAATCTATGATTCTTTCGGGATTTCTCATGTAGCGGAAAACTGGCTTTCACGCGGGCGGAGCTGCGGGCAAAAGCTAGTTTGTAATAAATTGATAAATAGTCGACTAATACAACTAAATACGTCCGTATCGAATAGTATTATTACAACTTATAATACGTGTGTTATTCATCTTGTTAGTATTTTTAGATAGTAAACACGTGCTTGTTGTGTGGCGCCGAGATAACAATAGCGTCACTCCATCTCTTTACGTAGATGCTGTGCGAATCAGCTGAGCGGTGTGCCAGTGGGCACCAGCGTCATCCTGTTATTAACCAAAATCTACTGCGATCTCCAAGACGCGTGCTAATCGTGTAAATCAGACGTTCCCAAACTTTTTTACCTCTTGGACTAATTGGCCATATTTTTCGGTTTTGGGTAGACCTCCTACTTATATTGAATTTATGCAAATTCGTCGACTTCTAATGTGTTTCTGACAGCGGGTACCGCTGCTTGCTTCGAAAAATTTAAATTTCTTATTGTAAAGATATAGACCAGTTTGGGTAGCAATGGTGTTGATTATGGCAAATCCCTTATTTTTAAGGGAGAGGCACATGCCCAGCAGTGGACTTCATCGGGCTGATGATGGTGATAATGTTTCTAATATCTAATGAACTGACCGAGAAATGTTTTCCGAATTTAAATAAGTTTTTACACCATTAGGTATAGGTATATATCACAGGTCTTCATAAAATGATTATTGTTGCTTACAGCAATAATTTTTCTTCTTTGTTCTTAAACATTACTTTTTCTTCTTTGTTCTTAAACAAAGAAGAAAAAGTAGTAAGTTCTAAGAAGGAAGCTGAAAGTCATTTCCGAAATATTTTTCGGCGTCTTAGTTGTTCTTGGAAAGCTGAAAGTCATTTCCATAGTATTTTTCGACGTCAAATTCTAATCAGATTGACCCATTACGTCAAGATTTTAGGATATTTGAGGTTACGTACTAAAAAAAGGCGATTTGGAACAATTTTATGATTATTTAAAAGCACTACAAAAAAAATTAGTAATTGTATAATTTAGTACTACTCTTAGAATGGATATCTACGAGTTTTTCTTTGAATATACATAGGACACACTATTAATATACAAAGTACTTTCATATATCTTGCATCCGCCATTTTGAATTTTATAAACTCCCATCTCCTACCGCCGATATAATAATGTGTTTACATAAGACACACTATATTAATTTAGTATTTATTATTTGGTCGTTGTGTTACGGTTGTTTTATTGGCTAATTTTAATTTCATGTGAGTGGGTATAATATTTATGTGCTTTGGATGTCACCATTGAAATCATAAAACGAGGGTACTCGCTGCGATCAGGCTAATTATTATTTGATCGTCATCTGAGTAACTTTTCGCTAATTCACTGTGTGATTGTGTGAATTGTAATTATGAAATATAATTGTTATAATGCTCGAAAAATGAGTAATCGAACCAGTTATAATATATGGAAACAATAATCTGCATTTTATTTCTAAAGTCTATCGATACACTTCTGTGAACACTTATATACACATTGCTCTATGCTTCAGAGATTTTCATTTCATACTCGCGTTTAATTATAAATATTGCTCTACACTTCAAGGATTTTCGTTTGAGACTCTCGTTTAATTTGAAACAATGAGACTGGAATTTGCGATGATTAGGTCACGTTCGGTATGATTGTGTTAATCAAATTAGTGAATTGGGTGCGCAGGCGCATGCAATCGTTGTTAGCCATCTAAAACCTACCTACTTGAAATGACTTGACGTTAGTCATACCATGTTCATTCCCTTTCATCCTGTTCTGATTTCATATAAATTATACATGGGGGATCCTGATTAGGGGAGTCTCTGTAGTGGGGATGATGATGATGATATATATAGCGAATAAAAAAAATTACCTTTGAATTATTCCAATTTATGTACGGTCTACATTGTGAACACCAATTTTGATTTCATTAATCAATTTCACCACATAGAGATTTGTCACATAGAATAAATAAATTTTAATAATTTATTACCTGTATGTTTCGATTGAGTTTTTTTTTAAAGACACCTCCCGCATTAGGATTAATTCATGTGTCGCGGGGACTTTACAAACATTCCAATAACGGAAACACAAAACACCCAGACTGAGAACAACAATTTGTGGTTACACAAAGTTGTTATCCCGTGTGGAGATCGAACCCACAACACTCGACAGCGCAGTGGACGCTTAAACCACTGCGCCATCCGTGCAGTCAGTTGCATCAACCATGGTCGTGAGCAGATTTAAGGTATTAGAAGGCCTGCCGATGTCAACGTCTCCAACCACTAGCCGATTGTTCACCTACCCTCTGTTCAAATTTGAAAATATGAATTTAAATCATGAGTTTAAGAAAACATTAATTTTACTATAGAAAATTAAAATATAACTTCTATATACTTATTCTATATATTTTTTCTGTGTGGTACCGGCATTATGACGTCACTCCATTTTTTTTCATGTATGCTGTGAGAACCAGCTAATAGATGTACCAGGATAATGGGTAGCAGCGTTATCCAATTAATCAATCAAGATCTACTGCGATCTCCAAGTGACTGCCAAGCATGGGGATTATGGCAAATTCCTTTCTTTTAAGGTGAAGGAGCGGTGCACTGACTATGATGATATTCTTTAAAATATTTAATTATGTGACAAAGGGTACGCCCATGTACAGCACTGGATTTCCTCGTGGATTCGGATTTGATAAACTATTCATTCATTCGGGCTGATGATGATCGTGATGATATTCTTTTAAATAATTATGTGACATAAACAATGTTGAAATATTGACTCCGAACCGAAAAGCAATGTCGATAGGTCGATCCTCGACTAAATTAACCGACGACCTAATTAATTGTGGTCGCGCGCAATCAGTGGATGCGGGTAGATCAAAGCCGCTTGGCGTGGCAAACTTAAATTACGAATCTTAGTCTAGGGTAGGAATCGCAAAATTTAAAATGGTAGGGTAGTACAGCCAAATCAGCTTGGAGACGTTTTTTGAGTTTGTCTGTGTGTGTACGGTCAGCAGATAAATAATCATTTTTATATATTTTTTTTTTATAGGTAGGTACTTAATAGTATTCATATCAAACTTAATTTAATATGTATAACTAACATCTGTCGCTACTTATAAGCGACTGATGTGTGAGTGCGAGGCTCGTGGTACCTAGCACATACCGGTTTATTCCGGTTTTAGTCACCGTGTGTACAAATATTACTACACACGCCAAGACGTCTCCAAGCTGATTTGCCAGTACTTGCTAGAATATGACGTTAAATATGTTACTGTGGGTCCTGTGAGAACCAGTGCTATAGTCATGGGTGGCAAAATTAAAATGTGTTACAAGGAACCTTTTCTTCATTCAAAAAATTCTTTTTTTTTTAATACTTAACGCACAAAATATGGCTGATCGCTCCACCGAGGGTACAGCAAAACGGTTATGTGCGAATTGCACCACTAAAAACTGTGCGGCGTCCGCCTTGGCCCTTGTACCCGAGGGTGGGGAGCACGCGAGCACTCACCCGCGGTTCGGGAGGGCTTGTCCGTGATCGCTCACTGGCCTCTTTTTAGGGAGGGATCACTCACACCTTCCCATCGAGAGCTCTAAGGTTCTCCCAGAGAGCCCTTCTGGCTTCCCTCCTCTGTGGAGGCGCGCCGGAAGCAGCACGTTCTCGCCACGGGCGAGGTATTCTTCTGTTCTGTTCGGGCGTCGGATTGCCCTTCCCGCCGCCCGCAAGCAGCGTCCTAGGGCGGCTGCAGGTCCGTGTAGGCCCTGCGACTATTCTCAGAAAAATCCTCTATGAAAGATATATAGCAACAACTTCTGTTTCTTACAACCGTTAAAGCTATTGTAATAATGGCCATATGCATATATGCATTTTATTCAGTCCATATGTCACATTTATTTAATCAATTCATTTTTATTTCACTCACAACAATATAGTTATGATAATTCCGCGATTCTTGAAAAAGAAGTTCACAAACCTTCGCTTTAAGTAGGTGGGAGTGCATTCCGAAGGAAGACAGATTGAACTAGGAAACGGCAGAGTTAACAAAACAGCCCCCCCTAGCCAAGTTGACATTCGACAATCGTTATCGCTAATAGAAAAGAAAAAAAAAATTATTGGAATGACATTTCTAATCGCCAAGTTACACGTGACTTATCGAATAGAAGTGTCATTCCAATACATATTTTTCGTTACTATTAGCGATAACGATTGTCGAATGTCAACTTGGCTAGGGGGGCAGATCGCGCTTCCGTTCGGTCGCGGATAAAAATGTCATAATAAAGTTAACACTTTTCCATATTGAGTACTTTGGTAAGAGATAAAATGACCTCACAGTCACAGGAAAGTCATTACGGACCGGTGTTAATATAGGCAAACGGATACTGAACCTGCAATTTGTTTAAGTCTATCCCCACATTTCTGTTTACAATATTCCCAGCGGTGGACTCCACTAATGATCTCTCACGTTCGTCATACCCAAATTGGCAAAGGTGTACACGTACATATGTACTCAGCGCGCCTACGTTCACTAAACTTGGGGTTCCAAAGTGATAATTGCGCTGTACGCGTCATTCTTTAAGGAAGATATTTCACATGGATTACTGAGACTCCCAAGTTTTCTCGGACATGTAAAATTAATCGGTTTATACATATCGATGGTTGAAAAGTAATAGGGTATAAGCGACATTTTGGTCGTAATTGAGTTATGTATGCCATCCTACTTAAAATTATCCGCATTTTAGAATGCACTTATTTCCATGGCTCCACAATGACTTTTCGTTACTTATGTTCAAATAAAAAACTTAATTGAATGATCTAATCAAGATTATCTAAGATCTAAGCGGCATAAAACCACATAATTAAATAAATGTTTTGCCAATATTAATATCATGAAAATGGAAATAGCTTTAGAAACAAGACAAAATAAAAGCATTAGCTTTTATTTTGTCTTGTTTCTAGAGCTGTTTCCATTTTCACGATATGACAATAAATAAAAAAAGTTATGTCCATTTGTCTGCAGATTCAAACTTTGAACTGCTCTCAACGTAAACGTACCCCATTTCAAACGTCGATATATGTATATTTTTTTCTGTCAATATGGGGTATATTGATTGATACATAATAAATATTTATGCCAATATCATTATCATCATCAAGCCTTGGAAATCTATTGCTGGCATGGGGCTCCTCCTTAAAAAGGAAGGATTTGCCATAATTTCCACGCTTGGCAGGTGTTTTGGAGATGGACAGATTTTGATTGAATAACGTTGTTGCCCATCATCCTGGTTACATCACTTAGATGTTTCTCACATCATCCACGAGAAGAGATGGATTGGAGCTATTATCATGCCGTTACCCATAAATTATTATAAGCTATTAGTCAATATTGGTCTCTAAGTCTTCGTAAATGTCCTATNGGGGTATATTGATTGATACATAATAAATATTTATGCCAATATCATTATCATCATCAAGCCTTGGAAATCTACTGCTGGCATGGGGCTCCTCCTTAAAAAGGAAGGATTTGCCATAATTTCCACGCTTGGCAGGTGTTTTGGAGATGGACAGATTTTGATTGAATAACGTTGTTGCCCATCATCCTGGTTACATCACTTAGATGTTTCTCACATCATCCACGAGAAGAGATGGATTGGAGCTATTATCATGCCGTTACCCATAAATTATTATAAGCTATTAGTCAATATTGGTCTCTAAGTCTTCGTAAATGTCCTACAAAAGAAACGTGCGTTTCAACATTCCGGCTTATCGAGCGTCAATTTCCAAAAACTGTTGCGAAAACCTTCGAGGACTTGAGCCCGGTTTGTTATTAAACCGATATTATTATGCCAGTGGCATACAGCAAACAATTAAAATTAAAACATATATCGCTCATCCAATAGAATAATGACGTAATTGCAAAAAAAAGTTAAAATTTTGTGTTTAATTTGGATGATTTGTTGTTTAATGTGGATTTTTTTCGAGAATGATATTTATAAAAATCACGATATATTGATATGATTCACAAAATGGGTATAATCCAATTTTAAACTGAAACGCTTCTTCTGATAAATTGCAAAAATGTAATTACATCATTGTTCTATTGGATGAGCGATATGATATAATTAATAATATTGACATACGATATACCTCTTGACAATAAGAATAAATTTATTTCAGTAAAATACATATCTCAAAGTATCAGTGTGTACATAACCTTACATTAGTTTTAATCAGTTACAGGTAAAGGATAAAATTTATATTATTAATAAAATTTTCCACTTTATGAATATAACATGCACACAACTTATAGTTTCAATTATGTTTTGTAATGTAATACATCAAAAGTACAATTATGAGTCTGAATAAAAATATTAAACTAAAAAATACATTTTAAAATTTGTTTTAAAATGTATGTAACACTTTTAAGGAAAACACGACCGTTTATGAATCTGTTTGAGATACAATAGTTTAAACAAGGCGTGACAATAGTTTCACAACTGCCCTCTGCACTAGTTATAAAGTGCACGACAGCAGAGTAGTGCGGCCAGTTCACAGTACTCACACGTAAGGAGAATAAATATATTAGGTGCTTATATACATGTGTACACATTCTGCTTTTATTTGCTTATTTTACTGTTTTAGTAGTAATAATATATTATACTAGCGTTTGCCCGCGGCTCCGCCCGCGTGAATGTCGGTTTCTCGCTACATAGGAAATCCCGACACAATCATAGATATATATAAAGCCTTATAACCATTTTTACTTGCCCTCTAATGGTCTAATCTATGTTTAAAATCTAAATCTATCATTGTCGGGATTTCCCAATTCGCTGAAAACTGATATTCACGCGGGCGGAGCCGCAGGCAAAAGCTAGTAACTTATACTGGTCTTTGTCACAAACACGCGATAATTGTAATTCAAATCATGCGGACCCTAATCCAAGTGAAGTATCTCTGTTCGGTTAAGCGCCACTTTTGGAATGAACAGTCAAGCCCAAAATGGGTAAGCCTGTTGATTGATTTATCGACCATCTATTTTCTTGGGAGGAACTTGTATATCAAACGGCTCCTTCCGGCTGCGCTTCGCACTGGGTCGCACACATGTACTAGTACGGCCAAATCAGCTCCTCGGCGTTGTTGCGTTTGTAGTGGTGTACGGTCAGCAAATAAATAAATAAACAAATACTTTTTATATATTTTTTTTTTATTGTTATAGATAGGCACTTAATTTTCACGAGAACTACTGCCGACAAACTGCTATGTAGTTTGCCAGATGAATATGTGAGATGTGTGTTTCTTATGTAATTGTAATAATATTATACACATTATACGTAAAGATCAGGGAGTACTTAGTCTTTTAGCCTATCCGGCGAATAGACTTAAGTATACGGGTAAGCGACCCCGGCCTCGCGA
>WUAW01007475.1:3030-14065 GCA_017165845.1 Thaumetopoea pityocampa | reverse complement strand
AATAACAATAAATATACAACCTAAGGGCACACCTGACACTTAACAAGAGTGATTGGTGATTTAACAAGTTCACCACCGGCCAGGTGAGGATCTGTTGATAGTTGCTGTACTCGGAAGGCCATTTACTTATTAAAAAGTGGTAAATAATACATAACAATATTAGGAAATATTATAATTAGGAGCGTGATTGGCTTTTTAGCATTAGCACCACATCATATGCTGATCAGCAAGGAAGATGTCTAAATTAAATGGATTTTATTACACAAATGCATCAACTAACATATACAAATCAGACCTCACTCGCTTTTAAATACAAAGCTCTAAATGCTTTTACTGCAATAATTGCAGCACTAGCTCTGTTCTCCCTCTCATGACATCTGCTAGGAATACAGCATTGACAGGATAAACTGAGAGATAAAGTATATACATATATTAGTATATTTATGTATGTATTAGTACTTTATGTATTTATCTTTATTGTATTTTCATCTTCTCCAGATTTCATGTTCTACTGCATCAATTTCATTGTCACTGCATTACTTTAAAGGTTGATTGACTGGTAGAGAATTCCCTTATTATTAATCCGCCTTTACATATATTATATATAAAGTGAAGTAAACAAATAAAAAATAAATAAAGCATAAATTATTACTACTGACCATTAATTGTAATTTGCATTGGAGGTGGCCCCAAAATTTCTTCAGGTTCAACTTTAATATCTAAATTTACGAAATCTGGTTCCATATATGCAGAACATTCATTGTTATACTCCTCATCTGATAATACCTCCTGTTTGATGTCAACCACCATTGAATTTTCATATATCATATTATTAATATTTTTGTCCACTTGTATAGGTCTCGGCCATTTGTGATCATCATTTAAGCATCGTTCTCTTAAAATGGCATCACATCGTCGCACATTTGCAGCAAATTTTGATGCATTTAATAAAGATTGGTAGCACTCATCACATATAGAGGTTGGAAGCATGTCAGACAATGAAATCTGTAATATAATAAGACTATGATAACAGCTACACCTCCATTTTGTTATATAGCAGAAATTATTACAGATTTTTAAAAACATTTAATTGTTTCCTAACACTTAGACATGTTAAATAATTTAAAAAAAACCTCTAAAAAGGGCACCTATTGTAGCGCAGCACCAATGTTATCATTGACAAATTGGAAAGTATTTTGACCATCCTCAAAATAATTTTGAATACAAGTATAAACATGGTTTTTTAAATAAATGTAAGGTAAACAAACAAGTTTCAATTTGCTGTAACAACAGTGCCTATAAACAAGGAAAAACCTTATTTATTTACAGACATGTTCAATAACTTGTGCCATTTTATGTTCTATCAGTCATTATACATTTTTCAATTGATGACTTGCAGTACAGGTAGAGAACTTGTGTTCAAAATCAGGTATTAAGATTTAAAATAATTTTAATATTCCAATATTAATCTAGATTCAACCACCTTTCCTTTAATATGTATATATACATATATTTTAAACAAACATTCAAAGTTATACAAATTATTTTATAATGTATTTGTGACAAAATTTATGACCTAACCAGGTATATACTTGGCTTAAAAAGGGGTATAAAAATGATAAAACAGTATAAAAATCACACATGTTCTGAGTAATATGTAGATTACATAACTAGTTGAAATAACTATACTTAAACTCCATGATAAAAAAAATCATTAATACACATGGTCTCATGGCCGCATTCATTATAATAATTAATAGATTTATAACACAAACATGATATAGACTGGGGATAATGATGATGATGATATAATGAAAAAAGTGGTATAAAATTACGAAATACTAGATACCACATATCATCATACATTGTTTAATTTGTAAATGTATTTCAATTGTAGTAAAGAATTTACAAAAACCTCTGTTCTTTGAGAGATAGGCTTTTTTTATTTTTACATATTTAGAGATATGGCATATATTTACAGTACAGTGTACACTAAAACATCACATGATAATTTTTATACCATTATGTACCATTATTTACTGTTTTTAAATGTAATTGCAATTTTCTGCAATTCGTTTACATGTAAACAAATTGCAGAAAATTGCAATTACAAAATTCAAACTGAAAGCTTAGTGTGAAATTTTGAGCTAGCTTGGCTGTGTACATTAAAATAATACTATACATTAAAATAAGACTATAATGGTTATTATAATTATCGAATGTAATAACTGTGTACAATAAAGAAAAAAGTTAGGTTATAAAACACTGTTTATATATATTAAAATATATGAATTAATTCAAGCAGTTTATGTCTAAAGATGTGTAAATAAAAACTTGGCTACTATTGTAAAATACGCAAAATACACTAACCTCAATATTGGCTATTTTGGCTAGGTCTTCGGCTATCGTAAGTTCCATACCAATCCAGGCTGGCGACCAAGGTTGGAACATATTACACATACTGTTCACCGTAACACTTTTTTTCAAACAAGCTCTACATTCTTGACTATGTTCTGCTGCATCTGCACTTGTCGCGGCAGTATCACACATTGTTTCTGATCTAATTCGTTAAAATAATAAAACATTTTTATAATAAATTACTAGCATTAAAGAAAACAAATAAGCGATGTCAATTTCAATGACATTTTTGCAATTGACGTATAGATTTTCTGAAAGTGATAAGAGGAATAGACAAATATTTAATTAAATTTTTTATTTCAGAAAGCGTTTGTATTAAAATTTACCCGAAATGTGTTAAAATTATAGACGTAGACTTTTTGCGGTACAATAAAATATCAAGTAAGATGAGTAGGTAAGCATTAAGGAAGTTAATTTTTAAACTAGTCTACATCACAGACACCAGAAAACAAACTACTAGCAACAATAAAATGTGCATGACAAAGAAAATGTACAGTCTAGTCTATGATTGCACTATGGTACCATAAAGTAATTCGGGTATTTTTATTCAAGGGCAGTTACAAACATAGGTACCATTTCCAAATCTAGTAATATGATAAAAGGAAGAAGTTTTATGAAGAATAAGGAGTTTATTTAAATATAAGTAAATTGTTTCCAACTTCAGATTCTGGTTATGGGTTTGCATTCTGATGAAAAATTTATGTGTCAATATTTCTATGTTGAGTTTCCATGAAGAATATCATGAAAAAACCGGCAGCTTAAGCTGTATGCCCACTAAAAGCCACACGGCTTAATAAACCAGCGAGGCCTTAGTGGGGATGCACCTTTAGTAAGCTTCTTACGTTTTAAATAGTGGAGTCACTAGGCAATTAAACTACAATCTCACCAAATTTGAATAGATTGATCAAACAACACATTCAATATGCATTTTCTCATACTGACATTTGGTAGCTAATTAGCTACATTTGACCACAGAATGAAGTTTGTTTTTAGCTTATATCAAATATGTTCCTGGTCTTGGACCATATTATTGGACTGAAGTAAAATTGCTAAGTATATTGCCACTTGAAAAGTAATACCTAAGTCAACCATGGAAATTCATTTTTTACATTTATGAAATTTACATTTTATTCATATGAAATTAAATTATTATCCAATAAATTAAAACACTTACTTTTTGAAATCTTCTTTTTTAATTTCCGGTGCTGATATTAACTTGAGCACTTTTTGAGATGGTATTGCATTTCTTTTTAAGAGTGTGTTTTCTGAAGAACCTCCTACAAAAAAGTATGACTATTATTATTAAATTCATTAGTGAAAGGAGAAACACTTAACCATTACGTAAATTATATTTAGGGTAAAGTACATTTCTTATAAAAGTAAAAAAGCAATATAACTTAAACAGACCTTCTAGCACAAAATCACTCTGGTCAAAGTGCAAGCTGCATACTTTCATTTCTTTGGTGACATCTTTACTAATATTCAGAATTTGCTGCCATTTCTTCTTCAAAGATATATTTTTTGGGAAAGAATGAAAAGTAATATTTTTGGATGTACTTCTTGAATTGCATTTAGGAACAGAACACCTACACAAAAAAAAATATCAATTTTAGTTGAAATATAATCCCGGCTACACCATATTATATAAAAGCCCTTATCTGGTCTAATCTGAGTCCAATGGCAAATTGCTTCTCCAAAAACAAAATACTCCTAGAATATTATTATATACAGTTTTTTTCAACTCAGAGCTTATTTCTGAAGTTGTTTTGTTAGATTTTTCCAAGCAATTAAATATTAAAGTTTTGATCCAACAAATTAATAATTAAGTTTTTCAAATTCAATTTATTCTCTAGTCATATACTGAAGCTTTGTTAATAAAGGTTGGTATTAATAGCATAAAGCCATGTTCTCATTTAAGCCCAGATAAACAGAATCCAAATCTAAGTATTAACGAGACTAGTACTACCTACATATAATATAGTCATGTCATAAAAGAGATCTGGATCAAATAAATAATCCGGTCTAAAGTACAACTCCGCCCATCTCCGGACCAGCACTTTTCAGCTACTCAAAATAATTTATCATAATGGTCTTGTGTAGATTACTTCTAGGTCAACATAATAGATCATATTATAGTAATACCATAACTTATCAAGCCCAGATATTAATCAAAATAATATAAATATAAACCAATTTTTAATTACAATAAATTTCCAACAAATATTTTTTTTATTTGATATGATTTTCTAATAATTAATATTCCAGTTGCTACTTCTTCTCATAAGTAGTATAGTATAGTCCACTTTTGCAGACCATTATAAATAGAAAAAAAATACTAAAAATGTGATACATTACATGGTTTTTGTCCTAGGAGTCCTTTGGTTTTTCTTAAAAATTGAAGTGACCTTAGATCTTGTGCTAGGATTTGACTGTGTAACAGGCTGTCCTTGTACTGTTTTTGGCATGGTCCATGGAAAAATAGATGGAACTGCTAATTTATGAAGGTAGTTATGTTGTTTGTTTGTACCTGAAATACATATATTTATTAACATAATCATGTCACGGTAGGAATCAAAATTTTCTAATAATTACACAAATTATCATCATATTGTATTTTTACCTTTTCTAATATAGTCATCATCCGTAAAATGATTTCGACATAACCTTGTACCTTCGCTTGGTATTAACTTTTCAAGTCTTATAGCTTTTAACCACAATTTTCGAATATTTTTATCCTTAGGAAATCTGTGTGTCGCAGGTTCGTTACAATGAGGAACACAACAACCCGCCATTTGTACAAATTCACAAATCAAATCGTTTTAGTATAAAATAAAATCCGATTTATTTTTTACAGAATGAGTAAAACAAATCTAGTTATTGTGTATTATTTATCTATGACAAATGGAGATTACGAAGCTTTAATTAATAATACCTTTTTAATCTGTGGGAACAAGCTACATGGGCGCCATCAAAACGTCACTGATGAATGACGATGTTGACATGTCTGGTGAATACCTGCCTGATTGTGTAAACTATATAAACTAATCCAACTAATTTAATAACATAGCACTTTAAACTGTTTTAACGGAAAAAAATTAATAAATATTTATATGATGAACAATATAGGTTAATTTAGAATCAAAATCAAATTTCTTTTAATTACAATGTAGGTACCGAAATAATCATATTACATGTTCGAATCAAGTTCGAATGCAACTAAGACCACAGACCCGTCACCATAGAGTAGGTCACAGAGTACATTAATATAACACTGAAACTACTGGAATAGGTTTATATATATATGAGACCCCTCACCACAGACCACGAATACACGTACCGCGGCCCAATCAGACCAAGATTGATATACAGAGTGTAAGGAATAATATACTTTTAGCTGTTTCAAAGTAAGATTCTTGACTCTTGACATAAACGACCATTAAGACTCATTTTAAATGCAGTGGTGCTTATATAGGTACATACCTACTCTGACTTACTTTTATTGTTATATTTTATGACTTAGTATACTACATACACTCACGCCATATATCCCATAAGGGTAGGCAAACACCATAGTATATACTACATACATACAGTCATGCCTCTTTGCCATTGGGGTAGGCAGAGACCACTTCTTTCCTCCTGCTACGATCGTTCAATATAGCAGAGTGGCTATCCGCAGCTACATTTCGCCATCGCGGGCAACGAGACGTGTCGGGTGGTGAACCACGACGCCGCCATTTTATAAGATTAAAAATATTAAAGTTCCTCATTGCGTTCCCGCGAATTAATGGAAAGGAAAGGAAAAAGGATGAGGTAAAAAAGGTGTATTGAGCAAGGAATATGGAATTTTGGAATAGGATTATAGTATATAGGATACTACTATCTCGGAAGGAGTAAGAAAAGACAGTAGTAATCCGGGAAGCCGAGGTCGCTTACCCGTATACCGTGCCGTATTAAGTCTATTTGCCGGACAGACTAAAAGACTAAGTATTCCCTGACCTTATACTGATATCTAAAACCTTTAAGCCAAATCTTTATAATAAATGTTTTCTTCGATTTGACAAAATGTCAGTATATCCTATTTTATTGAGCCTTACGATTCGATTACAATTTTACTGTTAATCCGATCAAAACCACGTTGACACCATCGATTACTTTTTAAAACCCGATTTATTTACAATATTCGACAGTTTTATTCTCATGCTCCAATATTATTCCTGATTACTGACAATTACTAAACAAAATAACACGAAATTATCAAAAATCCCAATAAACTAATCAAATTATTTGTCAAAATTGTACCTACAAGAGTTGACAATAGAAGTCATAACGTCAACTTTTAATATTCTCCATCTGTACCTCTTGAATGTATTGTCTGTGGTGTATTGTGTTCTGTAATCTGTACCATGTAGGAAATTATATTGTCAAAGTTACAGAACAATAATAATTGTAGTATATTATTTGGCACGTGTCCTATTAGTAGTTAAGAGTAGGTAACATATTCTTTGACCTAATAAGTAAATCCTTAAAATATTGATAACAGTAAATATGGAAGAAAATACACCTACAGTTAGTTTAATATCGTGCTTGCACTTCGTTACACGAGGAGTAGCTAAAGCGGTACCAGAAAAGGTAATAAAAGAGACAAATTTATTCCTACTATTTACAAACCAAGCAATACGTTTACGTTTTTATGAATAATTTGCAGATCGAGTTGACTGAAAAAGAATTAGAAAAAATAATTAAGCAAACAGCTAATGAATTGCGGTGAGAATTATCGAAAAGTCTTTGGGCATGATCATTCCCAATAACAAAATAAAAATGGACAACTTTACATTTTAGTTTGACAGAGCAAGGTGATGATCAAAGTGATGAAGAAGATGTAGGCGCAGCTGTTGCACCAGAGACCCCTGCTGATCCAAATGATGAATTCAACTTTGAAAAATATGATGAGGAAGATGCAAGTATGTATTGGAGATGTTCTCATTCTTTGCTTTGATGTGTACATTTACATTATAATATAGTTGTTTTCCATACCAACGAAGAATCAGCCCCCCTTGCCAAGTTAACTTTCGACAATCGTTAACACTAATAGAATCGAAAATAAATGCATTGGATACATTTTTTCATTTCTATTAGTGTTAACGATTGATGAAAGTCAACTTGGCCAGGTTACAGTTAGGTAGGTTACACTTAGAATCATGCTGAATCACTAAGGTAAATGTGAGAGCAATAGGAGGTTCTGAAGGGTCTTTTAATAACCCTGGAATGTTTTCTTTGTAAGGGGTATAAAGATTTTTACGTAACTTTATACCTCTAAAAAATATATATTGTTATAGGTTATAAATGCAATTTTTTCTGTCGAATATATTAACTAGCAGGCTATACCTGTATATTCTGCTGAAATTATTAAATTATCTTGACTTACTAGGGTCAAGTAATTTACAAGATATTACCAACCAACTTTTCATGTAGTTAAGTTAGTAAACAAATAAAATCATATAATAACAACTGGTATACTCATTTACTAACACTGGCTGGTTTTTTAAATAGTATAACAATGGAACCTCCCACTGCAAGTTATCAATATATACCTGCCACGTTTTCTACTATTGCTAAAATTATTAAGGTGGTATTCTGGTCTAGAAGCATGAATTTCAGCGAAGTTTTGAAGTGCCATAAAAAAAGGCAATCAATATTTTTACCATCCATTTTTTTATAAGTTATTTATTAACATTATAAGAATACAGAAAAAAATAAAAAAAGATTAAAATTCAAAAAAATTACAGCTGATGAATTGGGGGGTCTCAAAAAATTGGCATGTGATCATACCCATGATTCCAACCCTCCTAGCATTCTGAAACAAAAAAATAAAAAAGATTATTAATCTAGAGCTCTATTATTATTATCTAGTCGCTATGGCTGGAACTATGGAAAAGTTGAAAAAAAAATTTTCACAAAATGGCGAGTGCCTAAAAAAGAAAACCATTTTTTTACCACTTTTTTTGCCTTTTTCGAATTTTTTAAAAGAACTAAAATTTGAAATTTGGGGATGATCGTAGTTCCAGCCATAGAGAAGCCTATAAAGAAGACCTGCAAAAAATTTCAAGTAAATTGGTCCAGTAGAACTTGAGAAATCGTGGGTATCGTTTTGAAAAAGACAGTTTCGAGAAAAACGCGTTTCAAGTTTCGCGTCAAGTTTTTCGCAGTCTAAGTTATGAAATGATATTTTAGACTTACATTTATTCAAACTGCCATTCCTGCTGCATACATTGGACCTTCCTCGACTTCGAAAAAACTATTTTCCGCGTTTCTCTCTTCCAATCGAGCAGTTCTGGCCTCCTTTGATGCGTTGGATGCTCGTATCTCGGAGCGGTCAGTCCGGTCGCGGTCTCGCTTCACAGCAAATGAATGAGCTTCCAGACCAATTTTGATTCCCATAAACGTCATCATTTTTAAAATAGGAATGAAGCCTTCATTAAAAATACAAACAGCAATAAATGTAGCTATCTCAATTATCTAACCTCTGGAATGAATATGTTTTGGCGCGAAAGATTAAAGAGATTAAAGAGTTTAGAGACTCATTATTATTTTGAATTTCTGAACCTAAACATGGAGTCATATATAAAGAAACAAAAGGTTTTACTGAGAAATATGGATTCAAGTAGATGGATAATCCCTAATATCTTTTGTTTTATTCGTTCGGGCCGAGCCAGTTCGCATGCCGCGTCAGAAAAATACCTATATCTCTGAAAATAATTTGAATTTTGAAAAATCCTCTTGTAGACATATTCTTAAATAGTTAAACTTTGAAATTAAAAGAAATACGATTTTTTTTATTTCTACACCAGAATACCCCCTTAATTGTAATAATAATATGTCAGTTAACTTAAAAATCGTAATTTATTACTAATGATGTAAAAATCCTCGCTGCAAATAAAATAACACAATAAATAGCAAAAAATAGGTGCTACAATGAGCAAAGCCAGGAGGAGATGAGCAAAGTGAGGAGGAGCGTGTTAGGTTACTGTAGAAAATGCATGAGCCGAGCGAACAAAGCCAGCATGCCACTGCAGTGGTTGGCGAGTGCCACTAAATAAATAGTAATAAATTACGATTTTTTTAGGTAACTGATATTTTTACATGGTAGCTTTTATTATTGTGATTTTAAGAATTTTAAATATTTTTTTTTCTCGAAAGTGGTTGAATTCCTCCAAATGGGACTTTTAAAATATATCATAGTTATGGGTCCTCTATTGATTAAAATTTATTTAAAGTCAATAAGCCTTTGCACAACTAATGTGCAGATTTACCATATTCCTAAGCTTAACTACATAAATTCACTTTTTATTTTATGTCAGTCACTCATTTTAACCTTGCAATAATGGCAGATCCTAAGTAAGGGGTACAAAAGCAATGGCCACACTGTCCATGTAGTGGGAGTATTTAGTTACTCTTTGAGTTTATCCTTACAAATATCTCCATCGGCCATCTATCTATTTGTGATTTTAGCATAACATGATTGGCTATATATGGACAGTTGATTATATATAATTATGGTCAGTGTCAACAGCTCCTACAACAGTGTTCAAGAGCAACAACTCCTGAACTTCATGATACCTATTTTGTAAAAAGATGGAATATGGCACCTTTGTTTTTAAATGTCTAAAGTCCTTACAGTCCCTTACAGCCTTACTCCTCTTAATTTTTAGTCAATTGCTTAGCAACAGATTAGAAAAAATACATACATACATACATACGTAATACATACATAAGAGACAAGATGGCGGATTTTATTTGAATCAGCTGATAACTCAATTTTTGGATGGCAATGATTGGAATTTCTGCTTTGAGTATGCATACATACATACGTACGTATGCATGCATGCATGCAAGCATGCCTTATTATATATTGTGTGTGTGTTTATGTTCTGTTGTCAGTCATTTTATTGTAAATGTGACTTTAACTATCATTGGTTTACAGTTAATCCAGTCGGTATAGGCACAGTGGCTACGTTATCGAATTTGGGTGATCTCAGTGAAAATGTTCAAATAAGAGTGAGTATATTCTTCATTGTAACATTGGCACAATGGTAGTTAGAGTGATCCTGCTTTCTGTCCCCCGTGATTCCTGAATTGGAATTAATATAATTTTATGATATCCTATTTAAGACATTATACACACATATTTATAATAAATGGTATAAAATTAACATACATACACTCACGCCTTTTTGCCTGGCTCTCCGGCGGGGAATCATGCGGGGAATGACCACTATACTACCGAAGAATTGGGGTAGACAGAGGCCACTTCTTTCCACTTGCTACGAGCAAAGTGGCTATCAATAGCCCACTTTTCGCCCCCGCGGGAAACGAGACGTGTCGGGTGGCAAACCACGACACCGCCATTTTTGAAGTCTTAAATTGTTAAAGTGCCTAAATGCGTTCCCACGAAAAGGAAAGAAAGGAAAGAGGTTGAGGTAGGAAAGGTGTATTGAGCAAGGAATATGGAATTTGGGAAAAAGACTATAGGGTAGTAGACTATAGGGGAGTATCTGTGGAGTCACCCTGAGTGATCGATTGAGGAATAGCGTGATAAGGGATCGGTGTAAGTTGA
>WUAW01007464.1:10211-22518 GCA_017165845.1 Thaumetopoea pityocampa | reverse complement strand
ATTTGTTTTGTCGTGTGCCAATAGATGACACTAAAAAGGGTTTTGTGAAAAAATGTTGTAAGATCTCAGACAGTCACGGAGTTACGTCAGTCACATACATTTCAGTTCAATTGGGAGTAATTGTGCGGACCACTAACCTTTGGCTTTTAGCTTCAAAATAATAAACGTTTGGGTAATGATTGTGACTGAAAAAAGTGCTCCGACCGCTGAACCTATGTATACCCACACATCCATATTTGGTTCTGAAAACAGATCTTACATTAACCTCAAGTAAATATTAATATCTATCTATACCTACTGGGGAGTAAGTGGGCAAGGTTACCTTGATCTGCGCTGGTTCAGCTCCTACTTCCCAGGTCTTCCTTTTTTGTGAATCACACACTCAGTTTATAACACTTGGCCGACAGGAATACGTATACTTTGCTGTTTAATTTATTTATAATAGTTCTCGCGATGCGCGCGGAGACGGTTTCTTGTTTTTAAGTTTAAGCGCACGGCAGGGGCGTTAAGGACGAATGCGGGATGCGTACTGATGCGTGATACAATGTCATGTGTGTTGTGAAAGAATGTTAGAAAAAGAAGGTAATCTAATTTTTGGCAAAGACAAGTCTGCCGGCCTAGAGGTTTCCTCTATACAGTTATGTTGATAAATATACTAAACTAAAATTTAAACTTAAACTAAATCCATACATGAAAAAATATGAATTGTCTAAAAGATAAGTCATTTCACATTATTATAATCAAATGGAAATACTGACGCAGGAGGACTATTCCAGTCTGTGGCTGCATGCCTTAAGAATGTAGAAACTTCGTACGGGTAGCAGGGATGTCTACAAGGTAGGGGTGACCGCCCGCCGTGCGCCTATTAGTCTGATAGTGAAAGGAGAATGGAGGAATTAAATTGTGTAATTCCTGCGCACACTCTCCAAAATGTATCCTGTAGAATATTGAGATGCTGACTACCCTGCGCCGGCGCTCAAGGCTTTGTACATTGGTCTTAATCAGGGTCACCGATATGCTTGATTGCACGCCACTCCATAGAGTCCAAGGCTGCTAGGTGGCATTTCCCAGCTCCAGCCAATGTGTCAGCAATACTCCACACACGAATTTGTGTTACTGTATATAGGAGTTTTAATTTTTAATTGGGACTTATCAATGTTATCATAGAATAACGATATTCTAAAAGAAAGTTAGACGAATTATACGTGGTGGTCTTACCGCGAGCTACGTTCTCTTCCGGACTGTCTATAATTCCCTATACCGTTCATATAACTCATCCGTCTAACCTTTAAATTTACAAAATTATACACATGACTGCTATAAGGTTATATGTAATATATTGAAGAAAACAATGTTTAAACAATATCATCAGTAATATTGTAGCATATCTCTTGCAAATAAATAAATAAATTAATTGTTGTAATTAATTGTCACTTGTGTAATTGAAAATTTTATTACTAATCAGTGACATACGAGTATTAAAGCTAATAATTTGTGTACTTATTAAGGCTGCTACCCCATAATGGCAAAGGAGTTGACAGGTAGTGTGGATCCGCTGTAAATATGTATAATTATGGTAATAGCGGCATAATGATTTTATGATATTTAATAATGTTTGAAATNNNATATGTTGGCATAACATAGCGAACTTCAAAAGAATATCCAACTTGTTCTAACTATGTTAAATAAATAATAAATAAATGAAAAAAAAATGAATTAATGGAATGAATAATTAATTAGTTCACCATTAATTATTGGCACTAGCTGCTGGCAAATGTAGAGCACGTAAATAAATTGTTACAAATAAATAAATTTATTAAAAATATGATCACTTAATTGAGACGTTTGTACCGGCAGTTAAATCTGAAAGAAATTTAGACGAATTATATGGGGTGGACTTATCGCGAGCTGCGATCACTTTCGGACTGTCTATAATTCCCTGTAACTCTGTCCATCTAACCCAATGATACCCAAAGTGGTCTATATCTAACCCCAGGGGCCGACGATGACCTGCAAGGGGTCCACGCCAATTGTCAAAAACATAATTGAAGTTAATGAATTAGCAGTATTAGATAGGTAGGGGGTCTGTCTAAACCGAAATACATGGCAAGTCGTCTGCAGGACCAAAAAGTTTGGGGATCTCTGATCTAACCTATAAATGGACAGAATTATATGAATGCTATGAGGTTACACATAGTATTTTGAAGCAAACAATATTTAAACCACCTCATCACTAATATTGGTGCTGATTATGTTGTAACAGAACTAAATTAAATTTGGTCCCGCCCTATCTTTTTCTAATGTCAAACGCCAAAACGAGATAGCAAACATTTATAGCGAATACCGACCTACGTTTNNGGGTTCAAATAAATATTGCGTTTTTGCGTATCTTTAGTCCGTATATTCCGAAATCGCGTCTAAATCTTTTAATTTTGACGTTTCTAAACGTAACTGACAGCACCATAATTGTAGCTATCTCGTTTTGGAGTTTGACATTAGTAAAAGATAGGGAGGGACTAAATTTAGTTAAGTTCTGTTACTACAGAATCAGCACCATTGCAATATATATCTAGCAAATAAATAGTTCATTAATTAATTCAAGTTGGCTGCGGTTGATGTCAAATGTTGAGCACATAAATTGGTTAAAATAAACAATTAAATAAATAATATGATCAGTTACTTGAGACAGTTGTATCGACTGCTGGTTTTGAAATAAAGTTAATTTTTAAATTGTTGTTGGTCTAAATGAGTGAAGACTATCTGAATGTTTACATATATGTATACAGTCGCGCTTTTTTCCCTGGGTTCTCTGGCGGGGAACCGAACTCCGGTCTCCCGTGTGACAGGCGGGGTTACTGGACACTGTATACCGAAAAACTGGGGTAGGCAGTGACCACTTCTTTCCACTTGCTACGCTCGTTCAATACAGTAAAGTGGCTATCGGTAGAGAACTTTTAGAAACGTGTCGGGTAGCGAACCACGACGCCGCCATTTTATAAGTTTCAAAAGTGTTAAAGTTCCTGTTTGCGTTCCCACGGCTTAGTGGAGGAAAGGAAAGAGGATGAGGCAGAGGAAAGGTGTACTGAGCAAGGAATATGGAATTTGGGAAAAGGGCTATAGGATATAGGATACTACTATCTCGAAAAGAGAAGGGAGAGAGAGTAGTAGCTGGGGGGGCCGGGATCGCTTACCTAAATATATGTCTATTTGCCGAACAGACTAAAAGACTAAGTACTCCCTGACCTGAATCTTCAGAATATTTCACAAGTCATAGAATCGTCATATAGAGTATTGTAGTTATTCATACTGATGTAGTGAATATTGTTTTTCCTAATCGATTTATCTGGTTTCATTGGTTGATATTGGTATCAATTCTGATATAACACATCATGTCAATCACTAAAACGAGATAGCAAACATTTTTAGCCAGTACCAACCTACATTTCTGTCAAACAATATAAATGATGTTACGTTTTTGCGTATCTTTAGTCGGTATATTCCGACGTCACATCTAAATTTCTGAATTTTGTCATGTTTAAACAAAACTGACAGTACACAAATTGTAGCTATCTTGTTCTAGCGTTTGAAATTAGAAAAAGTCAGGGAGAGACTAAATTAAGTTCTGTTATAGTAGTGTTACCACCGTTAAATGCGTATTTATAGAGCAGATGAAATTTACACGAATTCGGAAAGTTACAGAGGACATTGAAATTGTTCAACGTATAATACCTGAGGTTGGTTAATTTGTTAAAAATTTCATAATCTTTATTGAACAGTTTAATTAATACACGGTTTATTAAAAAAAATTGATGAGCTGAAAGAAATTTTCTTAGCTTATTAAATGCACTTAATTGCATTTGACAATTTTGAGATGACATTTTAATGCAAATCTTTAGTAAGCAGTTATACGCGGTAACTTATTCTGGCGGATTGAGACATGTTTAAGTATTGGAATGAGCTCGTTGTGT
The DNA here is from genome assembly GCA_017165845.1 of Thaumetopoea pityocampa. NCBI lineage: Eukaryota > Metazoa > Arthropoda > Insecta > Lepidoptera > Notodontidae > Thaumetopoea > Thaumetopoea pityocampa. Next base: position 18,550 of record WUAW01007464.1, on the reverse strand, counting down.
AGCAGTACACCACATCAACGCATAAAGCTTTTACTCCCGGAATTCCTCAAGGATTGCACCTTGGGCCATTATTTTTATGCTGTATTTAATATTATACTATCAAATAATAATTGTAGTACAGTAACTCTAGTACGCAATGCCACCAATCTTTACAATATAATTATTTTGTTTTATTAAAATTCTCTATTACAATAGAGATAAGATTATTAACTGTTCGCAAACTCTCTATCGGCGTATGCATCTGCGACGAAAATTGTATTATAATGAAATAGATTGGTTTCGTAGCTCAACAGACACTGAGTACGTACGCTACAAAGTTGGATAATCATTATAGCTGAATAATCGTTAATATTTATTATTGTACTTACGTAAACGTATTTTTGTCGAACATGTTGAAACACGGGAACTGTTTGCTATACATTTTTCATCAGGGTGATTCGTCAATAAGTAATAAAAATTAATTCTCAAATCCATGTGTTTCTTTATAGGTTTTGTAATCATAATCTGTAAAAAAGATCATAATCAGTGTGCTGCGGGTTTAAGGAGTCCTTCTTCACCCTATAACTTCACCAGACCTTCATTTTATAGCAGTAGTATTTGAATGGACATAGAATAATAGTACATGTAATAATGGACTATATTTTATGTGACACGAGATTTTGATTTAGTGACTACACGATTCATTACATAATAAATTCAAATATTACTTGTGTAACACCTACCACTGGTCCAAAAATCATTTCTGTATTTCCCGCCACAATAAGCTTGATATCCATGTGCTATATATGCCACAATACTAAATTTTATTTTTGTACACCCACCACTAATTTATATTTCATTACTATACAGCGTTGGTTTAATACTCTAAGTAAACTGCCTGCCATAAATTGAAAGTTCAAGCACACCATCTCGATGGCCGCTATTCTATTACTGTAGAACACTTTCTTTTTGTGACGTACAGTAAAATTGCAAATCCAGGTGTTAATAGTAGGATAGGAACAGCCATAGACGCAGTTAGACGCAAATCAGCACAAATAAAAATATAAATAAAATTGGGAATCAATTATTTGAAAATGCTTAAACACACAAATCATGAGCCTAAAAAATTGGGAATCAATTATTTGAAAATGGTTAAACACACGAATCATGAGCCTAAAAATAGCGGCAAATTAAAAAAAAAATTGTAAATACTCTTTTTTTGGTGTTTATAAACGTCTTTATTGCAATATTTGTTAGCTGGCCGGTGGTGCTGAGATTTGGAGTTCCAAAAATTCGTACTTTATATTTTGAATATTTATTATTATTTAAAACATATTATTTATGACATCTGATGATTAAGCTTTTTAATCTGTCATTGATTCTCATATTTCATCTGAAGACGAAAGTTTCTGTTCTCTGACGGGCACCCTAGGTGACTCTATGTGTACTTCTCTTGAAGTAAATATTTACTTCAAGAGAATCCAATACATATGTTCAACTTATGCCACATTAATGCACAAAGCGTGCACAGACACTACAGTGATCTATACGAGGCTTTCTCGGACGCTGATATTCACGCCGTTTTAATTTCTGAAAGTTGGTTCAACCTAGTCTTCTTTCTACCTCTTACCCTCTCCCTGGTTTTATCGTGATTAGGAATGATCGAATTGATAGAGGATTAGGAATGATCGATTGATGGTTTTGCTATATACCTCCGCAAGGATTTCTCAGGAAAATTTTAACTTCTTTTCTAAACTATTCCGTGATCGCTGAAGACATTTCTCTTGAGATTTGTGTCAAATGCACTAAAACTCTCCTTGGTATCATCTACTATCACCCGTCTACTGATTACTTCTCTGGTCTTAAACCGATTCTAGAATCTTTGGGGTCTGAGTATCCTCATCATATTATCATGGGTGATTTCATCACCAATCTCCTTATTCGTAGCTCGCGTACCTTGGATTGACTTGACCTAATGCTCACATCTACTCTTAATCATTTTCCGATGGACAGTTTCCCGCACCCGGTTTTCACATCATGACCTTATTTTCCTTTTATTATATGCGAAGTGATGAAACCTGGTTGTTTTTCAAAGTTGCAAGGAATCGGTGTAATCGTCTGATTACACCGATAACTAATGTAATGTATAACTGTATATAACTGTAACCTGTATAACTAATGTAATGCCAAACGCCAACACATCCTTAGTAACATTTCTTTCTCAACCACGACCAACATCTGGAAGTTCCTCGGGACTTTGGGTATTGGTTAACAGCGACATGTTGACATGCAGGAACAATTGGTTTGCATGATATTAATCACCATTTTATTACATCTACTCTCTTGAACCACCAGATCAAATGTTCAACTATCAATTATATGTAGCCAGTTTATTCCGGCCCAATATAAGCACTTTTCAGTTTTTTCTTCAGTTGCACCCGATAAGATCAAAAAAAAAAATTCTATCAAATCCAATGCAGTGGGTTGTGATGATTTCAGCCGTCGCATGATTGTTATTATCTTGGATAATCTATTATATGCTAATTTGCTTATTATTAATTTCTCATTGATTTCTGGCATTTTCCATCTCTTTGGCGCAAAGCTTATGTTATACCCCTACCTAAAATTTCTAATCCTTTACAACCGAAACAATTACTATCCTTCCTTTTCTCTCTAAAGTGCTTGAAGCCTGCGTGCACAAACAGTTATCCCGACATATGTATTTATTCAAATAACCTTTTAAACCCTTAGAGCACAGTTACTGCTCTTCTAAGTGACTGGCGATATTAGGGCGGGTACGGAAGACAGCAAGGTCATTGTATTGACTTTGATTGACTTTTCAAACGCTTTCAATGCCGTCAATCATAATCAATCAAAATGTCAATGTCGTCAATCGTCTTATTGTCGATTCTTTCTTACTTTATGATCTCCTCAGAAGCTATAGAATGATTCTCGTCCTATCTTCGTGGACGTCAGCAGTCGGTTCGCGTCAATGAGTCTGCATCAAGTTGGCGTGACCTAGGTTCTGGGGTACTTCAAGGCGGTATACTCTTTCCTCTATTATTTATTATATTTATTAACCTCGTAACAGATAACCTTCATTGTTCGTACCATCTGTACGCTGACAATTTGCCATTATATTACCAGTCAAGTATTGATAACGTTACTACTGCGATTGATGATTTTGTTAGATACCTGGAACATATAAAAAACTGGTCTGATAATTTTGGTTTATCTGTTAACCCTGTGAAATGTCAGGTTATCATCGTAGGTAGCCAACGGATGATGGATAGATTAGGCTTCACATCAATTCCACCTATCTTATATAATGGGACCGTTATTGAAATGTGTCCATCTTTAAGGGATCTAGAAATTTATATAGATAGCACATTTAGGTGACGAACCCAAATCACTTATGTGAGCCAAAAAGTTACTGGATCTTTAAGATGACTATACCGATTGAAATATTTTCTTCCTACCAACACATTAACTTAAATGCTTGTGCAGACTTTAATTTTCCCTTTCGTTGACTGTGGTGATGTGTGTTACTTTGACATGAACGCAGATCTTCTTAAGCTTGATCGTCTTGTTAATAACTGCATTCAATTAATTTTTTAATCTTCTTAAATATGACAATGTGTCTTCTTTTCATTTTGAACTGAAATGGTTACCTATTCGTCTTCGCCGTAAGTTGGGTGCGCTCACTACTTTCTATACTCTCTTAGTGTCTCTTGTCGCTCCTACCTATACCTACCTACCTACCACGATAGAAACTTAGGTTCTACAAACAATCTTGTCCTTCAGTGTCTCTCTCATAAATCAAGTTTTATTCACATGTATTTTCTGTTCTAATCTGTCTTTCTTTGGAATTTATTGCCGCTTGCAGTCAGAAGGTGTATCATACGTTACTCATTTAAAACTCAAGTTCGTGAATTTCTTCAGTGCGAAATGGCAGAATCTTCTCAATAAATCAGAGTTTACTATATAATATTTATGCATTATATTTTACTTTTATTGTATTTGTCTATTTTTTATCCCATATTTATGTACTAGTATATAACATATATCTGTTGGTGTATTATATAAGCATTAGATAAACATGTGTTTCATAATCCTTTATTTTACATCAGTTACTTCACCTTATATAATGTCAGCACCATCTAAAGGTTGACTGGTAGAAAATGCCTCAGGCATTAAGTCCGCGCGTATGCCATTTATATATGAAGTGTAAATAAATAAATAAATAATTTAAGCCTCTGGAGATTTTCACCCCTACTTCGTTGACATCCCTGTCATCCGTACGAAGCAATTTGCTTCTACGTTGATAATACGTGCAGCCATAGACTGGAATAGTTTTTCTTCGTCAGTATTTCCGTCCGATTACAATGTAGGTGTCTAAGACAACAGTGAATAGGTTTTTTTATTAAGCTAGTAGGTTTTACTACCCTGGGTTGCATCGCTGCTTACAATCTCACGATTGTAGTACTGGCTTAAATATTGTAAAAGAACCGCGTTCGAATCGGTCTGTATATCGGCTGTCTTTTATGTCATTATAGTCAGTTTTCAATAACTATCATATTTACCATCGGACAGATTATTTATATTCATGCAATAGAAAATAATTGAAACTTACCACTTCATTTACACCAGCGTGAGCGAGTTCACCGTTAGTTAAATTTATAGTAAAGTCCGAGTTGTGGATATTCCTAAAAGAAAAGAACATGAGAAACAATGGATAGATAATCTTAAAATATAATCATTTAATTATAGGAAACAAAAACGTACGCATTACCATTGTACAATAAAAAGAATAAAATATATAATAATCATCATAACATCGGCCCGTGGAATTACACTGCTGGACATGAGGTATTCTTTGATAAGGAGAGATTTGTCATAATCTTCACGCGTCTTTGAGATCGCAGTAGATTTTGAGAGGATAACGCCGGTCCCGTTGTCCCGGCACGTCCCTTAGTTGGTTGTCACAGCAACCACTAGAAGATATGGAGCGACGCTGTAATCATACCGTCGCCACATCACGAATGGTATTAAGAAACAAAGAAAGTTAAAATATAATTCCATTTATTTAATTATTTAATAACTATGGTAATGATTTTATGATATATAATAATGTTTGAAATATTTGTACGCCACTGCATGTTGGTATGTCATAGCGAACTTCAAAATAAAATCCAACTTGCTTACTACCTATGTTAAACAAATAATAAATAAATAAATAAAAGTAAAAACACATTTACAGTACATTTGCAGTACAATAAAACCAAACTACAATATAACATTTAAAGAGTCCAGTTAGCAATTTTAAACAATGGTGCTGATTCTGTAGTAACAGAATTTAACGAAATTTAGTCCCTCCCTATCTTTTTCTAATATCAAACGCCAAAACGAGATAGCCTACAATTTTGGTGCTGTCAGTTTCGTTTAGAAATGTCAAAATTAAAAGATTTAGACGCGATCTCGGAACACACGGACTAAAAATACGCAAAAATGCAACATTTTTTTTAACCGTTTGACAGAAAAGTAGGTCGATACTCACTAAAAATGTTTGCTATCTCATTTTGGCGTTTGACATTAGAAAAAGATTGGGAGGGACTAAATTTAGTTAAGTTCTGTTACAACAGAATCAGCACCAATAGCGTGTGTAGTTATTTAGTATAAATAAATTGTTTCAGTTTTGTTGCTTCCCGCCTGTTTCAATTATCGTGAATCTCCGGCTCGTAACAATAATTACCATTGAAGCACTTTTGCGGGTAACGGCGGCGGTATTGTGAATACGGATTCGAATTTGGATCGAAGATCCCTTCATGATGTTAAGGTTTTAATGGAATTTCTGTATTCAGAATGGTAAAGTAATATATTAACAAGTTCGTCTGATAAGTGGACAAGGCTATCTGCCCGCCGTAACGGCCATCTTGCAATGAGAATAGCCGGGTGAAACAATTTTTTTTTGTTTTCCGTATTAACTTTTATTCGCGTATTTGTGTCTAAACTAAAGTAGACTAATTACTTGTAACAACGTTAATTATCAATTAGATAAATAAATAATAAACTAGCATATGTTGCAGATATATTTTCACTAATATATTTGCTGAGCTAAACAACAATTTCAAGCTCCCATACAAATAATGACTGTCCCAAAATACTAGTCACCCAGGGGACCATTATAGAGCCCAGCTCTGTTCTCAGCCTTAAATGTGATAATAAAATACATTAAAGTCCTCAGCCCTTTATAAAAAATTAAAATTTAATCATGTTTATTTACAAATAATACAAAAATAAATGGAGTAACGTGATATTTTATTTGAGCACATTTATCCTGCAGTTACAAGAAAAATGTTGATTCACTCAAGTCCCGTATAAATCACTTTAATGAATGCTGGCGTGATTCCCGTGATCGGGCGTCCGGGACACGTAGGAGGTAGGAGGTTGAACGACGGTTTCAGTTGGTGAGGGGCCCGCAATACGCGAGTGCTTCCGCGACCGAGTACATGGGTCTAAAGAAGGACGCTTGAAGATTTTAGTGCGCGCAATCTCTCATATATTTATATACAAAACTTGTTATTTTATCTCATATATTTATATATAGAACTTATTTTCTCTCATAATATTTATATTACTTTTTATTTTTAACTTGTTATTTTTATATGTAGAACATGTTTCGGTAACATCCGATAGTTCAAAATAATTGTAAGGAAAATCCATTAATAATGATGCGCTGTGTATATATGTAAATCGTAGCAACATCTATTATCGCATAGAGGAATATAGGACACACTAGCACCATCTGTCGTTGAATAGTGTAATCACTGCAACCCGTGTGGAGTATCGGAAACAAAATCTAGAACATTCATTTAAACGATATGCAGATGTCTCGCGATACTTCTAGAATCAGTACCTATCCGGATCTTTAGACATATACATAAGTCATACTGCATGCGGCGACCTAATCACTGCAAGGGTTTATACCTACTCTATGGTGTAAACTACACATAACCGTTGTGCCGTGGTTTCGGCACAGCGTTAAACGAAAGGCATTTTCTGTACGTAAAAGAAGGTGAAAGAACTTACCATATAAAGGGCACATTTATAGGGAAATTGTCACAATTTTTTCTTTTAAATACCATATTAACATTTTCACCTGTCTGTACTACAGTCTCAGACGCAACTGTGCAAGTAGAATTACGGTTACAAAACGCAACTTCCACGGATATGTTTTTATCTAGAACAGAAATATAAATAATTGTTAATTTAAAATTTTATACGCGACGTGTAATGGCGGATTTAATGATTGGGGCTAATGGTGTTGATTCTGTAGAACTAGAACTTAACTAAATTTAAACTGTCCCTATGTTTTTCTAATGTCAAACGCCAAAACGAGATAGCCACAATTTAGGTGATGTCAGTTTCGTTTAGAAACGTTAAAATTAAAAGATTTAGACGCGATTTCGGAACATACGGACTAAAGATACGCAAAACGCAACATTTTTTGCAGCGTTTAACTGAAACGTAGGTCGCTATAAATGTTTGCTATCTCGTTTTGGCGTTTGGCATTAGGAAAAGATAGGGAGGGACCAAATTTAGTTAAGTTCTGTTTTTTACAACAGAATCGGCACCAATGTTGCTCAACAAATTAGTTTTGATCTTGCTTGCGAGACTGCCAGGAAGATAGATCCGATATCGAGAATGGTTATGAACCGTTATCATCACCGCCACAAAGCGAAGCAGATATAGCCCACAGTCATCAGCATCTGTAGTTGGATTTCATTATTGTTTATAGTTTCCTCATCACATGGTTCGATAAATTACATTTAAAGAACATTATGATACAGAGAGCGTCTAAGCGTATCAAATATCAAATTGGCAGAGTTTTTAAAACCAGAAATCTTGTTGTTTTTATACTATACTCTTGTTAAAAGTGTTCCAGAAAATGGATCTTCTGTTTAGTCACCCTGTTATAGCGTTTGACGACTGATTAGTACAGCGGCGGTGAACCTGCTTTTTGTGCCAATAAGTCCTAGATTCGAATCCGGTAGGGACAAACTTTTTGTGACGAGTACAAATGTTGTTCTTTGTGACGTAGACTATACGCGATCTCTACATTATTATTATCATTCATTATTATCGTTAATAGAGTCTATCGCTGAACACGGGCCTTCTACTTAAAAAGGAAGGAGTTGCCATAATTTCCACGCTTGGCAGGTATCTTGAAGGTCGCGGTAGATTTTGATTGGGTTACACTGCTGCCTATTATCCCGGTACATCCTTTAACCGGATCTCACAGCATTCACGTAATGATTTGAAATGACGTTATATATATATATATATATATATATATATAT
>WUAW01007460.1:94502-105698 GCA_017165845.1 Thaumetopoea pityocampa | reverse complement strand
CGTAATTTAATAGTTACGTGGAATCTTACTAGTTTCATAAATGCGAAAGTTTGGATGGGTGGGTGGAAGTTTGTTACTAAGTTACACCAGAATGGCGGAAGATATTTGGATGAAATTTGTGACAGAAATAGATGTCAGTCTGGGATATAGTACATAGGCTACTTTTTATCCCGAAAAAATTACGGTTCCCGTGCGAAAGTTTTATTTTTGTTTTTCATAGGGCAAGGGATCGACATAATTTTTTGCATAGTGGTAGTTTAGATGTCTGATAATAACATAGGCTACTTTTTATTCCAAAAAATACTTCCATATAGCGGAAAACCGATATCAAAAGGACAGTCGGAGTCGCGGGCAAAAACTAGTATATAATATTTAACGAATGCCTTTTTTCTATTACTAACCGCCTCTTTGTCTTCTTCTTCATAGTAAGGTTATGAATGAGGGTATGTAGTCTGTATCAATATTTTTCTTCACAACGGAACGTATCAGATTCCTGCTAAAAAAATTGCGATGGCTTTCTTAAAGACATTGAGAGACTGAATGATCTATTATTATGAATAACCTATCAAGACACCTTAATTCCTTGCTCTTTCGAAATCTTCTCAGATAAGAACTTCAACCTTTCTCCACAACAAATGTCGCTGTGCTTCCCGAGATTGCTTTGGATGGATAATCTCAAAGGCAAAGTCTGATCATTGCGTCCAAATTTCCGATCCACGGCCCCTTACTAAGTGTTCTTGCATGAGAAGATTCATCTGCGTTTTTTTGCCCTAAGTCAATCGTAAATGTAAGAAACTTGTTTTATATTAATTGCGACAACTAAACGACAATGCTAAACAAGATCGAAAGAATCACAGTAAATAATTACTGTTTGAGAGTTACTGAAGTATAATAATGAATCATATATTTAGACACAAGTATATAATATCGTAAGTCGGTGATGTAGTGGTGTTCGACACGGCGTACGATCGAAGTGTCGTGGGTTCGACCCGGTCCCGTACCACTGAGTTACTATTTATAATTCATGTACGGTCAACATTATAGACACCAATGTACTTTACGGAGAAGGAAAACTTCATGAGAAAACCTGCATGCTTGCATAGATATGTGAAGTCTACCAACCCGCACTAGGCCAGCGCCGTAGACTACGATCTGATCCACCTCCTGATCAGGAGAGATCCGTGCCCCTGTAGTGGGGATAAATATGGATTGGAGATGATAATATAATGTCTAGTTTAAGAACTGTGCCTAAAATTTAGAGAAAAGCTCGCCCCCACCACATTAGTGTACTATTATATTCGCCACTCTCTGTCGCTCCCGGGATTAATAGGTGTCAATGAGATTTTTTTTAAATTAAGAACACTGACAAAGAAAATATCCATTCACTCATTCATAGAACTTTTTTATATATACTCGTAGAGCAGAAGTCCCCAAACTCCTTTGTCTCGTACACTCCAACTTACCTAATATTGAATTTTACAAATAAATCGACATGTGTTTTAATAGTTGGCATGGACTCCCTACGGGTTATCGTCGACCCCTGTGATCGATATAGACCACTTTGGATATCAATGATACAGATAATAACTAATTGTTTTGCACCAGTTAAAAGTAACAGTTCATAAACTTTAACAGCATTATCTTGACTGTGTCAAGATTTTGGTATTATTGGAGAGGATACGGCTAGATAACGAATGACCCGCTAATCATCATTATCATCTGTGAAAGTCAAGTGCTGAATATAGACTTTCTTTTTTTTAAAAATTGCCATAATCTCCACGATTGGCAGAAGTCTTGGAGGTCTCAGTAGTTTTGACTAATAATAGGACAATGCTGCTCTCCGTTACCCTAATGATTAGTGGGTGACTCGGTTCTCACCGCATCCTTAGAATTATGATTTCAAACTGATATTATTACAGCATTTTTATATAATACTGTAGCAACCACACTCCATAAAAAATACATATTTTATATCAAAAATATTAAATACGCTTGCCAGAATATTATTTTTAATATTTTTGATATAAAATATGTATTTTTTATGGTTGCTACAATACTAACTTTTGCCCGCGGAATTAACCACGTGAGTGTCAGTTTTACGCAACATAGGAAATCGCGACACCAACGTAGATTTATATAAAAAGCTTTAAAAACCTCTCGTACCTTAACGGCGACTACTAAAACAGAGATCAGGCTGTATCTTCAATTCTACTGAACCGATTTGGATGAAACATGCCACATTATTTAAATCGGAATAGTACCTTTATGATTGTAATAGTTTTATCAAAATCTACCCGTTGGTTTTTGCGTGAAGCCCGAATAAACAAACAAACATCGACCGATTTGGTTTCAGAAGCCCTTAATTAGTCGATTTGAGTAGTTTGTATTTAAATATCTTTGATTTTTGAAAATGTGACATTTAACAATTTTTATAATATACAGTAGTATAGACATACTCCTTTAGTGGGTACATGTTTATGAAACATGCGTAAGTAGGAGTGTCAATTTCTTAATAATAACCCGATCCCTGTAACGGCGTTGTTTTATTGTTATTTTTTCTATGTAATATTACACGCGATCGTCGCACACGGACGGACAATCGTCCAGAGACTCACACGTCAACGCTCGCGCAGCCTTGTGCCCCTTAGCCGAACAATGCGCAGATAAGCCGTAATTACGCTGCGCCCGGGCAACGGCGATTTGACGTTAAATTCCTTGCACACGCGCCCATAACTACATCGTAGTCAATTTTGGAGTTGACAATTCCAACTATGTCAAAATCTGAATTGAATCACATACGATCGATAACCTTAACACTTTCTTATATAAAAACTGCAGGTAATTAAGTATTCATACAATTCACCTTCTTCGTAATCCTTCTATCAATCATCCTCTTTTATTAAAAGAGGATAGTTTAGATCGAGTTACTCTGTGGCGTTGGCAAAAAATCTTCCCGTGGACGCTGTAAGAACTAGTCTAGCTAAGGGATGTACCAGGATAATGAACATCAGCGTTATCCTGTTAATTGATGTTGACCTTTGTCTAGCGTAAAGATAATGGCGAAACTTTTATGAAGAAGATGCAAGTATAAAATAGTCTTCCACGCGCTGATAATGTTGATGATGATAATAGTCCAGTGCTTACAGCGGTAATGAGCTCATCTGTCTATCTAATAATGGATCTACTTCTTCTTATATTGGCATCATAAACATTTGCAGTGACTGAATATAATTAAATATTACCACCTCCACTGTAACTCGTGATTCTAGACTCTATGTGAGGGTTAGGTGCCCTACGATAACATCGCCGGCCGGCGGAACCTACGGTCATCTCTGATCCGCTGTAGATTCCATTCACGCAGAATTTTAGCCCATGTTTGATTTAACTCCAATTATGGGCTTCCCTGTTTAATCGTTTGGTTTCTTTGTTAAGTTTATAAGGAGAAAGATTTTCCTACAGTTCCCTAATACGTGGAGTATAATAACATAATATGCTATTAAATCTCTTCTTAGAAGTGTATTAGATACCGAATAACTTGCGAATCTGCTATATATATTATAAATTGTTATTCTGTTTAACATGATATACAGCAACTGGTACTCTAAACACGTGGATAAAATAACTATTGTGTAAGAGTAATTTGTCTACTCCTATCGATTCCAAAAAATATATTATATAATTAACATAACTGCATAATATCCATTCAATTTTATTGAAAACATCATCTCCGTTAATTTTATCTTTGCAATAAAACTAACAAAATATCTATAATAAACAGAATATCAGTCTTCGAAAACTCAACTAAACATTACACTGATATACAAATAACGCTAAAATGTAAACAACAATATTTTAAATCTATTTATTTAATACTAGCTTTTACACGCGGCTTCGCCCACGTGAATGTCAGTTTTCCGCTACATGGGAAATCCCGACACAATCACAAATTTATATACAAAGTCTAATAAGCACTTTCACTTGATCTCTCGTACCTTAACGGTGGCTACTAAAACAGAGATCAAGCTGTATCTTCAATTCTACTGGATCAATTTTGATGAAACATGGCGCAGTTTTTTAATCGGAATAGTACTTTTAAGACTGTAATAGTTTAACCAAAATCTACTCGCTGGTTTTTGCGGGAAGTCCGAACAAACAAATAAACATCGATGGATTTGGTTTCAGAAGCCCTTAATTAGTCGATCTGAGTAGTTTGTTATCTTTGATTTTTGATACTTTGACATTTAACAATATTATAATAGTACAGATTTTATTAAACAATCTAACAACAAATCTAATCTTTAATTCATAACAATAAAAAGAGTGCCTACTCTTTTTATGGTTATGGCGGTCACAAATTAATCCTTGCGGAGAACCGCTTCCCAAATCAATATAACGTCAACAATAATCGATAAAATACATACAAATGTATGTAATCGATTGTCTTGTCCAGAATCATGCATGAGGGCCGTACTATTGTGGAGTTTTTTTCCACATTTCCACAGTGAAGGGACGGTGTGAACTATGGCAGCGCAAGGTCAACGTTGTCAAAGGCTTTTGATAAATCTCAAACAAGATAATTACGTCGTTTAGAAAACATTTGCTAACTTGTGTTCTGTGTAAGTAGAGTTTACAAATATATTAGTGGGAAAGATATCGTGCACTTAGTCGATACTTTTACATAATTTTTTTCTATTTTTATATGTTTTTTGTTTATAAAAAGACAACTCCCGCATTAGGATTAATTCCTGTGTCGTGGGGACTTCACAAACATTCAAATATCGGAAACACAGAACACCCAGACTCAGAACAACAATTTGTGGATAACAAAAGTTGTTGTCCCGTGTGGGGATCGAACCCACAACACTCAACAGCGCAGTGGAGAAGCGACCACTTAATAAACCACTGCGCTATTCGTGCAGTCGTGCAAGAATGTTGATAATTTCGTGATATGTATTATTATTATTACACCTTAGATTTTAATTGTATTTTTTTTTATTTTAGTCCATGAACCGAAGTAGTGGTAAATTCTGCGAATTTTGATAATACTACACTAAAGAAATATATTTTATATTCATATATTTTTGAATAACTTATAAAAGCTGATTACAATTCAAATTATATTTGACATATCATCATACAAATTTCCTATAGATATAATATAGCCTTATTTTGTTTATGGACAAAATAGATGAGTGAGGCACGTTAAATAGAATCGATTGATATAATCGATTAACATCAAAACACCGTTCAATACTTTAACACAGTCAAGTTATTATAAAATGTCAATTTATAAATAGAAATCTTTAGAAACCAGAGAGGGATGATAAGTGACTCTCAGTAATGTTAAATAAGTGGGCGTAATGTGGTTGGCGAGCATCGATTGCGGGGACACACAGCATAAATAATCGATTTAAAAGTCGTCATATACGCATTCAGTATGTAACCTGACACGAGTTTAGAATGTTGACTGAACCCGTTGGCATTATGGGTACACGCGAAAATGATAGGCAGGTACTGTCGTCGACAAAATCGTTGTTTTTTTTTCTGTTTACAATTTTCCTGTCCTTATTCTCTCTTAAATGGCGCATTGTATTCTATTTTATTGTCACAGTAATCCGTTTATATGGTATACATATCACATAGATAAACAAATCGTTAATTGATATAAGCGCACATTTTGAAAGTTCTGTCTCCTGTTACATAATAATAAATTATAGAATTCCTCCATTTGTCTAGAAGGCAATACTAAACTATTTAATGAACAATATTAATAATAATAATTTATTGTTTATATCTTTCAAACATCATATATGGCTGATATAGTATCGATAAAATTTGAAAATTATTCGGCATGTTTTGTCAAACAAGTCTTAATTTCTTATTAGCAGTTATAATGAGCAAACTTTGCACAGACCTTTGTTTTGCCCAAATCATCTTTCAGAATGAGACGAATCGTTTCTTTGCCGATATTCAAAGCCTCTTCAATCATTTGCAAAGAAGCGTTGCGATCATTCGCAACATAATCGCGAACTGTTTCGATCATTTCGGGTGTGCGAGCTGAAATTGGTCTTCCTTCACCTTTGTCATCCTCTAACGACACTCGGCCATCCAAGAAACGTTTGTGCCACAAAAAAACATTTGCTCGAAACAAACACTAATCGCCGTACACTTGTTGCATCAATCCAAATGTTTCCGATGCACTTTTACCAAGTTTTGCGTTGAATTTAATGACCTATCTTTGTTCCATGTTGAAATTTCAACATCAGAACAAAAACTGTTCAGGGAAAACTGTAACATCCTTGTTATTTGCCAATCAAATGTAATGAAATTTTGACACGTAATAAAGAGAAGTTCAGGCTTTAAAATACGCGTTCGAACACGTAGATGGCGCTATTAGTTCCTGAGATATGGTTCGTGTCACGGAACTTAACGGACGCACTATATATAAATAAACAATAACATGAAAACACTTTTACACTCAACGATACCTCCTAGACACTTAATACAAAGTACATTCATGGAAACGAGTGCGTTCCCCGACGATAATTATCAAACGTCGGGTGTTGTGAATCGACCTCAGAGCAGGACCTCCGCATCCAGCACACATCGCCAGGTTTAATTTACTTAGAATAGTGAGGTAAGCGTTCTAATATTAGAAAAAAAACTTAAATAATAACTTCTTTTTCTTCTTCTATTTTTTCATAGCGGCAACCAGCTGCGAGTTCGCACCATTTCTGCCACTGTCGAATGTATATATTTTTGAAGTCATATAATATTTTTCCATGTGTAACAATAAAATATCGAAGTGTCACATTTTATTTCTTCTTGGGAGTTTTGAAATCAAATCCGAAGAATACCACTTTGATCAGACCAACCCTGTCTCCCAAGCCTGTTGCCTTGAAAAACGCGGTCACATTTCATCGATGGTCATATTTTTATTCCAATGTTTTAATATCGTTCACGATTATTGATTATTGATGACTGATTGGTTCGTCACAATAAACCGGTATAAAACACTAAAACAAATGAGTCGGGTTGCCGCTAAAATTCTCAATCAAAAACTTATAACATGTGCCAAAATAAAAAAAAATTGGAATATTTTATTTATCATTCTTTATTGCAAACAAAAAGGGATGCGTATATTAACGTAATAAGTGAAACTCATGTTAATTACCATTTTTAATTATATTTGACGAATGCTAGTAATTTCCATAATTATTCATACACTGCTTAAAATAGGTCAGGTCTTAGTCTTTAGCCTGTCCGGCAAATAGACTTAAGTATACGGGTAAGTGACCTCGGCCCCCCGAGCTACTACTGTCTTCTCCTACTCCTTCCGAAATAGTAGTATCCTATACCCTATAGTCCTTTTCCTAAATTCTATATTCCTTGTTCAATACAACTTTCCTACCTCATCCATTTTCCTTTCCTCTCCACTAAGCCGTGGGTACACAATGAGGCACTTTAATCACTTTTGATCCTCATAAAATGGCGACGTCGTGGTTTGCCACCCAACGCGTCTCGTTGCCCACGGGGGCGAATTGTGAGCTGCGGATATCCACTTTGCTCACTAAACGGTCGTAGCAGGTAGAAAGATGTGGTCTCTGTCTTACCCCAATGGGAAAGAGGTGTGACTGTATGTAGTGTATACTATGATCTCTGCCTACCCTTATGGGATGTTGGCGTGAGTGTGTGTATGTATGTGTTTGAAATAAACACTACTGCCATCTAACGAGCAAAATTTAAACTACATAACTAGTAGAAGTAATAGGTATGGTTACCTATATACATACCTATAGGATATATATTTTGATTACAACCGCTAAATATCGTTAAATAAATAAAACCTAATGGCGTTTTATTATACCTAGTGGCGTTTTATTTTTCACCACTAATAATTTCTGCCTCAAAACATAAGTAGTTTGATTTCAAAAAAATCTTTGTGCCTATATTTTAAACAATTTTGCTTATGCATCCTTTTAGTTCCCTTTGAAAAACTTCTATATTTATTTCAATTGTATATTTGTATACTTTCAAAATTTACCTTGGATAGAATTGTGGCGGCTCGTTTCTGGCCGCACACACTCTCCTTTGAATTTCGAGCGTCGTTGCTAGGTTACTAACAAAGGAAGAATCGGGTGGACCACGGTGCGAAAATTCCACAAGCATGTAAATATTATAATATTTTATATTTGTAAATCAATATTTTATGTGGGGATAAACAGGAGTCATTCAAGTTTGTATTTATTTATACAACACGCGCATCCTTCCCACACAGAGTAAAGAAGCAACCAACTTATTTTTTTATTTAAAAACATCCACTACCTATAGAATATATTATATAAGTTTGTAACTTAAATATATAATATATATTCCATACATAACTTCGTTTATGATATGTTGCGTTTAAGAAACAGTGTTCTGTGGTACCAATATAATAATAGCGTCACTCCTAGCGTCCCAGTGGGTGCTATCAAAATCAGCTAGCGGATATATACCTATCAGATCATGGTCAGCAGCGTTATCCTCTTTTTCAATCAAAATCTACTGCGATCTCCAAGATATCTGCCAAGCGTGGAGATTATGGCAATTCCATTATTTTTAAGGAGGAGGCCTATAGGCCTATAGGCCCAGCAGCCCTTAATCGACGAAAGTGTATGAAAAACTTAGCGCGTATTACCAGCGACGGCCTATGAATCTGAAATATGGCCACTAACTATAGGCGTCATAAGAAAGCTCAAGATCACGCAGCGAGCAATGGAAAGAGCTATGCTCGGAAT
This sequence comes from Thaumetopoea pityocampa, assembly GCA_017165845.1. Classification (NCBI taxonomy): domain Eukaryota; kingdom Metazoa; phylum Arthropoda; class Insecta; order Lepidoptera; family Notodontidae; genus Thaumetopoea; species Thaumetopoea pityocampa. The sequence goes on along the minus strand of WUAW01007460.1, from coordinate 96,918 downwards.
TTCCCCGCGAGACAGGATCCGTGATGAGATAATCCGCAGGAGAACTGGAGTCACCGACGTAGCTCAAAGGATTGCAAAACTGAAGTGGCAGTGGGCGGGGCACATAGCTCGCAGAACCGATGGACATTGGGGTCTTAAAGTGCTGGAGTGGCGACCACGAACCGGAAAGCGTAATGTGAATAGACCCCGACTAGGTGGACCGATGACCTGGTGAAGACCACGGACGATCGGAAGATGCAGGCGGCTCATAGCCGTTCAGTGTAGCGATCATGAGAGAGGAGGCTTATGTCCAGCAGTGGACGTCTGTGGGCTGATACGATGACGATGTATGGAAAAAAATATGACTTTGGATGAGGCGAGCGAGGTGTGTCAGGATTTAGGTATGTGGCGGACTGTGTTCTCTGCCTACCTTTATATGATAGCGGCGTGATTGTGTATGTACGTTTGTAAGTTAAAAGAAATAAATTATTATTATTTTAACACCACAAAGTATTTGCACATCACTAGTCCGTAAGCATTTCCATAAACGTTAGAGCCGGCGCGCGCGCATATCCTCTGATAAATAACCTAACAAATTAGTTTGTTTGTACTGATCCAAGTCGGCAGATAAACCGACATCTAAATACGGTCCGGTTAGTGCGTTCGTACTGATTTCTATTTTACTGAACTCCACAGGCTACAACTTCTTCTTCTATTTGTCACAGTGGCAATCGGCTGCGAATTCGCGTCATTTCTACCAGTGTCGAGTGTATATATTTTTTTGAGTTATGTCATATTTTTCAAGTTAACAATAAAATAACGGTGTGTCATATTTTAATCCTTCTTAGGAGTTTTGTAATCAATCTCACGAATAACACTTTGTCCAGACAAAATTCCCGCAGGCCTATATTGCCTTTAAAAAATGCGGTCACTTTGCTATGTTACTCACAGTTTTATTCCAATGTTTCAATATTGTTCACGATTATTGACGATTAATACACAAAACAACACCAAATTTGTATATTAAACATCACAATAAACTAATATAAAACTTTAAAATAAAACTTCAAGTCATACTTCAATCGGGTTGTCGCCAAAGCTCACAGGTTACATCAAGTAATGACTCGGCATCAAGTAATTTAATGTATTTTCGTTAAAGATTCTTTTTTTCCATATTTAAGTCAATATTTGAATACAATCCCACCCGATGCTAAGTGGCGATGGAACTACTGGTTTGAAACCAATTCACTCTTGTCTTAAAGATATCTAAATTATAATCGGAACGAAATACTAACGCAGGAAGCCTGTTCCAGTCTTTATCTGCAGGTTATGAACGTAGAAGCTAATGGCTTCGTACTGGTGGCAGGGATGTCTATGGGGTAGAAGGTCCGCCGTGAGCCTAGTAGTCCGATGGTGAAAGGGAAATGGAGGAATTAAATTATGTTGTTCCTGTGCACACTCCCCAAAATGTATCCTATAAGAAAACAGAAAGGCTGACTACCCTGCGCCTATACTCAAAGCTTTGTAGATTGGTCTCAACCAGGGAAAGGTCACTAATAAGCCTCATAATTTTATAGTTTTCGAAAGCTGTAATGAATTAAAATTTATTTATTTGCTTGATCATGGCACAAAGATGTTATTAAGAGAAAAATGAGAAGCAGCACATTTCACCTATACGAGGCATACAAATATTCAATAGTTACAACATCCCATGCAAGAATTTCTAATACGCTGTAAAAAGACTTTATAATAACCCAATCCTTTAATTTTATGCCGAATCTGCTAGCTGGTACTTCTTTGATGTTTTTAGGAATCGCATTATATATTCCACCACACTTAACTTTCATTTTTTATATAAATTTTGGTCTTTGGTACACTGATGTTTCGGTTGGATTAATTCTTTTAAAAATATAATATGAAATTTGCTATTAATAAAATTCATTTGTTACATAAATGCACCTTCTGAGCTGCCATGTGAATTTGCAATAAGCTGCCTTCTTTATATTAGAGGAAGCAAATGTTCAAGCGGGTCACCTGATGGTAGGTGATCACCGCTGCCCATAGACTCATGCAACACCAGATGTATCACAGATGCGTTGCTTGCATTTAAGAAAAGTGTAAGCTCGTTTCTTGAAGATCCCCCAGTCGTATCTGCTTGTAAAAATCGCAGTATGTGTCTCTTAAAATGAGAAAATCTTGTTGATACCTTCCTCCTTAAAATAAGACTTACACAACTTGTTGATAAGCAAATGTTATTATAATGATTACTTTATTAACATCTTGTAATCGGTGAAAATGTCCGACCTCTGATAATAATCATGCATCTGGTGTGTATGATTTTGGTGTTATTATTTTTAAGCGTCGAGATGCTCATGTTCTGTCTTTTCTTTATTCTATTCTTCACAACTCAAATTCACCAGCCTATCTCCGGGAACGC
>WUAW01007460.1:52732-64180 GCA_017165845.1 Thaumetopoea pityocampa | reverse complement strand
TATTTACTTACATATAGTTTATACTATCTTATTTACTTACATATAGTTTATACTATCTTATTTACTTACATTTTTCCCTTTTACGCAAACATACAAATTTTGAGAAAGTATATATTTAATAGTTTATTCGATAATTCAGTTGAAATTCATCCATTTAATCTCATAAAATTGTTCGGTAATTTCATTTTATATAAAATTGTATAATTTAATCTTAAAATAACATTTCAACGAATACAACATACACTCTGTAACACTCCTTCGCCACGATTTACGAAGCTGTGAGTAAATATTGCACTCAGGTGCAAAGTAACTTTAAATTAAATATGAAAAACAGAACAAAGACATCTTTCAAAGGTTTGCAACCGTGCGAATTGTTACGATTTGTACTAAATCATCTAAATTATATGTTAAATAAACTGCACTACACATCAGTATTGTGAATCATTAAAAAATTACCCGATCAAATAACTTAAGCATTCCTATGTTATATATAAAAATCTGGTGTCACGGTATTTGTGTTCGGATTCCTCCGTAACGGCTCGATCGATTTCTATGAAATTGTTTATGTATATTTGATATATTTGGTAAGTAATTTGTTATGTATATTAGGTAGAATAGGCTGTAAAGTATATTTCATACCGCAAGGTGATCAGAGTGTCTCTATCCAGAAAATCTATATGGCAGAACAACGTTTACCAGGTCAGCTTCGGTAAATCAAAATTTATGCATAATTTCTTTATAAAATCAATTTTTAAACTCTTTGAAAATTTAAAACAGTTAAAATATTCATTATTAAATTGTCTAATCTATAAGTGTTAGTTGCAAATTAAAATAATATGTAATTCTTGAGTAGATTGTATGCAACCGGTAGATTTTGTGCGAAGTCAAATTTCATTACTTACAAATGTTTAACTGCACCTATTAACATGAAATATCATTAATAAAACTAAATTACAATATAACCAAATTGTAGCAATCAGGTTCGTCTAAAGCATATTCGGCGTCGGGGTGCGAGTTAGCCCCGTTAGCGTAGTCTCATTGTAGTAGGTACCTATTGAAATTTATGGCGGTTGGCTTGCACCCCCTAAGAATCTGCGCCCGGGTGCATCGCACCCCTTAGACCTCCGTATAAAGACGGCCCTGATGGCAATGATAGCTTAAATAATCATCCATGGCAAGTCTTAAACCTCGAGTACGAACCCAAGACATACACTTCTAACTTTTCGAAATCATTTAATAATTAAATATCACGTGCGTATTATTATTATTTAATAATAATAAACTATCTCTAATTTCATTAGTTTTTAATAATAAACTATCTCTAATTTCAAACGGCGAACGAAAACATCGTGGAGAAAGCTACATGCCCGAGAGATTTTATGGACCGCGTGTGATTTGTGCCAGCACGCATTAAGCCACGTGGTGAACTACAGCCTTACCCCTCTCATTCTGGGGGGAGACTCGTGTTGTACACTGGGACATAAAATGGGTTAATAATGATGATGATGATCAAATTCATTCCATCATCATCACCAGTCCATATTCATCCCCACTACAGGGGTACGCACCTCCCCTGATCAGGAAGGGGATTAGACCATAGACTACTGCGCTGGCCTGGTGCGGGTTGGTAGACTTCACGCACCCATGCGGGCATGCAGGTTTCTTCGCGAAGTTTTCCTTCTCCATTGTGTGTCTTATTGGTGTTTAGTGTCTATTGGTACGGGACTGAAATCGAACCCACGACCTTTCGATCGTAAGTCGTATCTATAACCACTACACCACCAATGGTCAAATTACATCGAAAGTATTTATAATAGTCTTTATATATTTAAAAATTATCTTCAGTCAAACTGAACACAAATTTATCAATAATAATTCTAGTATTATAATTACTCGTATTCACTTAGAAGAAAGTTAAAATGGCCGACCTTTAAGCAGTTTTACAGATATGTCTTAATGTGATATAGTCCAGTTAAAACGTGACTACAAGCAAAGTTAAAATAATTTTTAACTTATAACAATAAAATTGCAACGCAATACAGTTTGTTATATGACGCCAGCGTAATAATAGTGTCATTCCATTTCTTCCCATGGGTGCTGTGACAACCAAATGACAGCGTTGTCCTATTAATCAAAATCAATTTTGATCTCCAATACGCTTGCCAAGCACGGAGATTGTATCAAATCCCACTTTTTTAAAGAAGAGTCCCATAGCCAGCAGTGAGCTTCCGCGGCCTAACGAAGATGACTATCAAAGAAAATAGTTATTTTAACCATTTTAAAAAAAGATTATCTTCAGTCAAACTGTAAAACAATTATCGACTGTAATTCTAGTTTAGAAAAATTTACCTTATGATATTAAGAGAAATAATGTACGTATATTTTTCACAAAAGAGGCGTGGCTTTAAAGCTATTATAGGGAATATTCGCCACGCCTACTGGGTTCCGTTAGAGGCAGGTCTCCACATTTTTTTTAATTTTATGACGTACGGCGCCGCATTTTAAGCTTTGAGTATTTTTTTTCTAAATCGTTACTTTTTATTATTATGATAAACTACCAATATTAGGTATATTGATCATAGGTGATTGGAGTGACGCCTTATAGAATGATAAGTGCAAAATATATATTAAGAGTCTAATGTAAGTTCTGAACTAAAAGAAGTAAATATTCGTATAGAATTAGAAAAGTCCAATAATGTGTAAATCATACTACTATAAACCTTTTGTTCTTATTTTATTACACTTACGAGTTATATTAAGGCGACTTCCCAAACTAAATGCTGCGTTCCTAGTTTTATTACAGTTTTCAGTGCCTATCTACTATTTACTTTAAAAAATACACATTATATTTCTTCAATATGTTGTCTTGACATTGGTCGATCCAAATTATTTTTAATGCAATAAATATTTCATGAAATATCGTTATGAACGAACCACAAAGACGAGAAAAAATAACGATTGCACAAGTCTCTTTTAAAACTACACATTATTTTCATTTGCAACTGACACTTATAGATAGAAAATTTAATAATAAATATTTTAACCGTTGTAGATTTTCCAAAAGTTTAAAAGTTGATTTTATAAAGAAATCATTCATAAATTTGTTTGGGTTTATCGCCGTAACTCACATAGAAACACCAGCCAGTTATGAGAGGGTCGGAATGCTTAAAGTTCGGATAACTTTATCCGAATTTTTTTTTTGATCGGATATTTTTTTCAGTTCTTTTGCTATTTAGCGTCGCATAATAATAGCATTAGTCCATGTCCCTGGTTGCTGTGAAAACCAACTAAAGGATGTACCAGAGTTACGGGCAGTCGCGTTACCCTGTTAATCAATCAAAATCTACTGCTATCTCCAAGAAACCTGTCAAACTTGAACATTGTGACAAATACCTCGTTTTTAAAGAGAGCTACGTTCAGTAATGAACTTCTACAAGCAAATGATAATGATGATTTTCTTGAGGTAACGCTCTGATCATTCAAATAATCTTGCATTGATTTTATCATTATCTTAAATCAAGGATTGCCACTAAAAATGTACATACATACACTCACGCCGATATCCCATAAGGGTAGGCAGAGACCACTTCCTTCCACCTGCTACGATCGTTTGGTGTAGCAAAGTGGCTATCCGCAGCCCACATTCGCCTCCGTGGGCAATGAGACGTGTCGGGTGGCGAACCACGACGCCGCCATCTCATAAGTTTCAAAAATATTAAAGTTCCTCATTGCATTCCCACGGCGTAATGGAGAGGAAAGGAAATAGGATGAAGTGGGAACGGTGTATTGAGAAAGGAATATGGAATTTAGGTGAAGGACTATAGGATATAGGATACTACTATCTCGGAAGGAGAAGAGAGAGACAGTATTAACTCGGGGGGCCGGGGCCGCTTACTTGTATACTTAAGTCTATTTGCCGGACAGGCTAAAAGACTAAGTACTCCCTGACCTAAGTACATTGGTTTCTACAATATTAAAGGTATATGAATTAGAAATAACTCAGTGGTATGGAACCGGGTTCGAACCTGCGACATTTCGATCGCAAGCCGTGTCTGGCATCACCAATGAACATTTTTTTTTATACTATAACATGAAAATATTGTTAAAACTTATCCATGTGGCCACACTGAAAACTCATCTTTATATTCATACTAGCTTTCACCCGCGGCTCCGCCCGCGTGAATGTCGGTTTTCCGCTACATGAAAAACCCCAACACAATCATAGATTTATATAAAAAATATAAGAACCACTTTTACTTGATCTCTCGTACCTTAACGACGTAAGGTTCTAAGGTAATTAAAACTAAAGGTTTAAAAAAACTACACACGCGAGCAAAGCTGCGTGTAACAGCTAGTTATTTTAATATGTATCGCTATATTGTGCCCGCGGCTCCGATTGGGTAAGTGTCGGTTTTCGCGCTAAATGGAAAATCTCAAAATATAGATTTATAAAAAAGCTTAAGAACCACTCTTACTTGACCTCTCGTACCTTATCGGCGTCTACTAAAACAGGGATCAAGCTGTATCTTCAATTCTACTGGATTGATTTTGATAAAACATGCCGCATTGTTTAAGTTGAAATAGCACCTTTAAGACTGTAATAGTTTAACTAAAATCTACTCTCTGGTTTCTGCGTGAAGCCCGAACAAACAAACAAACATTGACGGATTTGGTTTCAGAAGCCCTTAATTAGTCGATTTGAGTAGTTTATTTTTTGAACATCTTTGATTTTTAAATTTGACATTTAACAATTTTATAACACTATATATATAAATGTATGCAAACCGATAACAGCGACGCCATCTAGCGGTAGGATTTATAATTCATAATATTTTACTATTGCCTCAACTACCACATATCAATTTTTCATGGCGCGTGTTAATTTAATGACTATGAAATATTAAATAATCGATTAATTTGTAATATTAACAAATTTAATTATCGTTTAGCAATAGCTATACAATGAGGAAATGCGGCCGGCGTAATGGGCGCCCCACCGACCGACAAGAGAGCGCCCTTCTTGGAATATTTATAGCTTTTAGTTAATTATTGTTTCATTATTACTATCTGTATGTTATTAAAAAAAGTACATTACTGGTGTGGTGGTGCTAGACACAACTTGCGATTGAAAGGTCTTAGGTTCGATCCCTGTTTCGTACCACTAAATTATTTTTAATTCATGTACGGTCTACATTCTGAGATACCAATATACTTAACGGAGAAGGAAAACTTCGTGCGGTAACCTGCATGCCCGTATGGTTGTGTGAAGTCTACCAGCCCTTACTAGGCCAGCGTGATAGACTACAGCTTAATCCCCCTCCTGATAAGAAGAGGCCCATACCTTTAGTGTGGACTAATATGGACTGGGGATGATGATAAATTACTGACAAATTAAAAAGAAATTATATATAGTCCCAAGACAAATTCAGGACACATTCTTAATTTTTCACACAAATGAGAAAAAAAAATTATCTCAACTCCATACAATTTAAATTCGGCGCTGGCCATGAACAAATTTACTACTAGTGTCAGTTTGAAGATATTCGCTACTGGATATTGGCCTATCTCAAAGTGCGTCACGATTTCAGTTTTCAGTCTCTTACATTCATTTTCAGATAAGACATCACGCATAGATAAGGCTGTTACTATTATCAGCTAGCCTATTATGGGCGAGCTGAAGTCTTTTACACCAATAGACGTAGTTATATAATTTTCAAAATCCTTTATGCTAAGTAAAGACTTCAATAACTATTTTCTGAGATTTAACAATAAATGCCGGTTTTAACGCCAATCTGATAATATTAACGTGTTAATTGCGCGGAACTACCCATAGGGATATGTAATGTATAGCTTTGAAAAAAACCATGGTCCCTTTGCAATGTTAATCACAATTATAAAATATTATTAATAATGAACAATATTGTCAGTCGTGAACAATATTGTTAATATTATATAATTGATATAAATATCACACCAAATATTTGATGTTACAATAAACTAATAAAAAATACTAAAATCAAATTATATGAGATATTTCAATCGGACTTTTGCCAGAACTCTTCTACAGTTAATCATTAGGGCTGATTGGAAAATAAAGAGCGAAAGAGATTTTTTATCTATTTAATATCTATTATAGAGATTTTTGGCCAAACGGATACGAGTTGGGGACCTCCAAGAAACCGCCTACCCATTTGCCCCCTCTTACATAAAAAAAGACAAATAAAAATAAACATTTTAAAGACTAATTTTTGTATGTGAACAAAATATATTTTCGGTTGACGCGCAATTCACTTTTAAATAGAGCAATTACACAATAGAATTCCTACCGTAAGCAGATCGAGACGACTGAATAACATTCCGGCTGAATAATGATTGAGAGGGGAGCTGTACCCTGCAGTGGGACAGTAGATGATGATGATGGTGGTGGTGGTGATGTTGATGATGAATCACTAGCACGCGCGATTTAATAAAGCCTATTTCGGACTATGCTAGTATTTTAATCAGTAGCGAGTATTTTAGTAAAGTAAGTTTGAACATTCGTCGCCGCCCACTAATTTAGCTAGTGCATATTTTGTACATATTTTGAAAGATATACATGCATACATACAATCACGCCTTTTTCCCTGATTCTCCGGCAGGGAATCGAATCCCGATCTCCCACATGACAGCAGGGATACTGACCACCATACTACCGAAGAATTGGGTTAGGCAAAGACCACTTCTTTCAACTTGCTACTAGCAAAGTGACTATCCATAGCCCGTTTTTCGGCCCCGCGGGAAACGAGACATGTCGGGTAGCGAACCACGACGCCGCCATTTTATGAGGTTCTAAAGTGATTGAAGTTCCCCATTGCGTTACCACGGAAAAAGGATGAGATAGGAAAGGTGTCTTGAGAAAGGAATGTGGAATTTGGGAAAAGGACTATAGGATATAGGATACTACTATCTCGGATGAAGTAGGAAGAGACAGTAGTAGCTCGGGGGGAGCCGGGGTCGCTTACCCATAGCCTATTTGCCGGGCAGCCTAAAAGATATAGGATATAAAATATTCATAATCAAGGTTATTCTAATAAGAAATTAAACTAACCACTTAACTTTGACCATTTTAATGTGGTCTACATTTGATACTTCATCAAAATAACTTTGCAACGGCGGCAACACAACATTTTTTTTTGACACACAATTGTTCAACCTTTTTCAGCTAATAAAGATATATTTATTTTAGTAACGAAATAAAAGATAATTTTATAATTTATTTTGACTAATAAACCTTTCTAAATACACATATTGACCAACCTCGAATGTGGCCTATTAAATTGGCCCTATTTTAATAGGATAACGATTTTCTGAGAGATCGATTGATGTAAACATTATAACTTTAAACATTGTACTTATTTAATTATTGCTGGTTACTTATTCAATAAATACAAATAATCATTAAATTTTGCATATCATTCGCTGACATTTGCAAGTCGCTTTTATAGACTATAAATTTTACCGTTTGTAGATAATTAATTTACTCTGTGACCAAACCATACACTAAGTTGATTTGAGCCCCATCAAACGTCGTATCAGTCACACTGACCTCTTTTTAAGAATCGAAATTCAATTGAAATCGAAAACAATTGACTATTATGCTTATAATAAAGTGTTATTAAAAAAAATAAAAGACTAATGAGTAGAACAATACGGTCCCCGTGAGAACAATTCCCACGACAGTGTAACACAAAAACTGGCTAGCTATCATAGTGCCACACGTAACAATCTCGTAATGTACGACAATGGACAATAACGATTGTTTTCTGTGATCTTTGACGTGTGTGGAATCGATTCGCCGGCGTTAGGCGACTGCGTCGCTGGTAGATAGCAATGACAGTTTCGATATTCAAAACATCTTAATTTGACAGATTCGATATATGTTTGTTACGTATACTTAACCACGCCTCAACTACTTAACCGATCATCATGAAACATTTGTACACACGCTGTCATAGGTACAGAGAATGACTTATTACATTACATTTTATTCCCAAAAAAAATACTGTTCCTGAGAAATAGAGAAATAGTTTAAATAGTTATCAAATAATTGTATTTTCAACGGTTTCTGACATGTATTTAATTTAATTTCCCATGTTGCAAAAAACCAACATTCACGTGGGTGGAGCCGCGGGAAAAGCTAGTACAAAATATATTTGAACCAGAGAACATTTCCTAAGGTCGATTAATATGTAACATATTTATCTGAATCAGTGTAATTAAACTCCAATTTAATATGATATATGTATTATATAATTGGCAAACCTCATTTTCTGTAGATTAAAGATATTTCAAGAAGTCTAACTCAAATCAACTAATTAAGGGCTTCTTACTAACTAATTAAAGGCTTAAGGAAACCAAGAGCACTTTTTGTTGTCTTTGCGTCTGTCTGTTTGTTTGTTCGAGCTTCACGCTAAAACCAGTGGGTAAATTTTGGTCACACTATTACAGTCTTAAAGGTTAGTTCCCGATTTAAATACTGAGGCATGTTTCATCAAAATCTGTCCAGTAGTATTGAAGATACAGCTTTATCCCTGTTTTAGTAGCCGCCGTTAAGGTACGAGAGGTCAAGAAAAAGTGGTCTAAGGCTTTTTATATAAACCTATGACTGTGTCGGGATTTCCTATGTAGCGAAAAACCGACATTCACGCGGGCGGAGCCGCGGGCAAAGGCTAGTCTATTCTAAAACAGCACGGTGCGCAAGCGCAAGCCGCTCGCTGGCTCGCGTGTTCGTAATTACCAGATCGCGCGGAGATGTGCTGGTTGATTGTCAGTTGACATTACGGAGTAATTGGGAACTGATTAGCCGCCGGACTCGGCGCACTCGTTTACACGTCATGAGCGTTAGGTCAGCGAAGAAATCGGTTTTTTTGTGCTTAACTCATAAGTGGCATGGAATCTATATAATAACTAACTTTTGCCCGTGACTCCGCCCGCGTGAATGTCGGTTTCCCGATACAATCATAGATTTATATAAAAATCCTCAAACCACTTATACTTACCTCTCGTACCTTAAACGGGCAAATCTGTGGGCAACAACTAGTTATCTATATATGTATCACTATATTATGCGTAAATGTCGGTTTTCGTGCTAAATGGAAAATCTCAAAATAAATAAAGATTTATACAAAAAATTCAAGAATCACTTTTACTTGACCTATCGTACGTTAACGGCGGCTACTAAAACAGGAATCAAGCTGTATCATCAATTCTACTGGACCGATTTTGATAAAACATGCCGTAATATTTAACTCGGAATACTACTTTTAAGATTGTAATGGGATTTTACACATATGCATATAATATTTTTTCTTAGGCTCATACTGAATTGCAAACACGCATTTATAATTCCTTTTTCTTGTTTGACTAAACTCCAAAAAAGTAATCGATTTTGATAAAACATTCATCAAAATATCATGACTTTTATCCCGAAAATATTTAAGTGCTTCTGCATAAAAATTTGAGTCTGTAGCAATTAGACGTTATTTAAATTATAAGCTAGTTAACTTTTAAACAGTAAACGATAAAATATGCAGTCAAACCGCAGGTAAAAGCTATTAAAATATAAATCAACACATAACAAAATATAATACAATATCTGTAAAACTTTTTACCAACTGAAGAACCTTCCTAGGTATTGTACATAGCAAATTACCAGAGTATCATCACAATCGGATAAATATCTAATATAAAAACTACTTCGAGATAAACAAAAAACATTAACTTTTATATAGACCTCAAGGCAACTAACTTGAAATTTCGAAGGCAACTTCATTTAACTAACTTATTTAAAACTTGACCTGTAACCCACGACTTGCGTAAAAATATACAGGTAGCTATTTTTTTTTCTATCCAAATTATAGCAAACGCACAAAGAAGTTAATATGGCAGACGTTTACGAGACCTTAATTACGTGAGACCATTTTAAAAAGAGGAAGGTCACGAAACTATTTATAAATGAGAATCAGTACAGAAACATTTATCCTAATAATATATTGTTAGAAATACTCGCATACTGAGGACACGCGCAGCCACAGTTTGCCGTTCAAGGTAAATTAATTAAATAAATTTAATTAAGACGTTTATTTCAATTACGTTTCACAAAATATTGACAATCATTTTCATAAGGATTATTTGGTTGAAAATATAATTTGAACATAAATTTATAACTAAAATTCAAAGCTTAAAATTCTAATCGACTATATTATCTATAACAATAGTTAAAAATGCCTTTAACATATAGGACAGCGTTAAAAAATTAAGAAAATTATTCGCCAAACTTCACGTTTTCACACGACTGTGCTATTAAATCATCATAATCATCATATGAGCCCACAGACGTCCACTGCTGGACATAGCCAATATTTGGATATTATTTATATATTATAAGAAAATACCTAAAAATATATATTTATTACTAATAACCTAACATAGATAATAATAATATTGTGAACACATTTTTTTCATATATAGATAAACAATTCAACTTGGGCACAAACATTCGTGCTCATCACACAAAGTTTATCCCTACTAGGATTCGAACCCGGGTACAACTGCACAGAACGACAATAATAATAATACTGTATTATGGCATGACGTAAGCTAATTCTGTTCTAAACAAAGATCGTTTACTCGACTATTTCGAAAACGTCTCGCGCTAACGGTCCAAAAACTACTTTTTAGTTCGAAATGCTAATTGTTCTCAAATTAGCGACGTTATTGTGCAACTGTGGCCGGATAGTCGTACTCGCGGTGCGACTGTCGCGACACTTGTCCCAATTGTTTGCCGAAGTTGGGAAATTGATTTAGTATTTAAAAACCTATTAGAAATCCATGGTGACGCTAATGGAATTAGAGAGGAAACCGTAGTTAAATGGATTAATCATCATCATCATCATCATTATCATTTCAGCCAATAGCTGTCCACTGCTGAACATAGGCCTCTCCAATCGAATTCCAGCGCGACCGGTCCGTAGCCACCTGCATCCAGCGAGACCCAGCGATCCTCATCTGGGATGGGATTAATCATACTAATGTCTAATTTAAACCTAATCTCCTCTATGTTTCGAGAGTCGTATGAAACAGTTTTATAAGTAACCCAACTTTTTTATAAGTAACCTAGTCAGAGGCAGATCCTAAAATAAGTGATTCTAATGCTAGAATGAAAAAGAAACGTATGATTTAAAGCAGAGGTCCCCAAATTTTTCTGTCTTGTAGACTATGCTATGTTTTTCGGTTTTGCGTACGAGCTTAGCTAATATTTAATTTTTGCAAATTCAGCAACTTCAAATGTGTTTTTGACGACTGGTGTAGTGCTGTTTACTTTGAAAGATTTAAATTTCTAACTGTAGTGAGGTCATTGTTGGCCCCCGGGGGTCGATATAGACCACTTTGAGTATCAATGATTTAAAG
>WUAW01007453.1:72699-86375 GCA_017165845.1 Thaumetopoea pityocampa | reverse complement strand
TACTTGTTTAGCAACTTCCAAATTCATCTTAGTGTCACATAATTTTTATACATACATACACTCACGCCGGCTTCCCATAAGGGTAGGCAGAGACCACAGTTTGCCACATACTACGATCCTGACACACCTCTCTCGCCTCATCCACATCCATACATCTTCTCATACACTTTCGTCGATTAAGGGTGCTTACGAACTTGACCTTTTTGGAACAAGTTGTTGATGTGGTTAAAGTAAGTCTTTCCTGGGCGCCCTCTTCTGACACTTCCACTCACATTTGCCCGGTATATTCGTTTCGTCAATCGAATCTCACTCATTCTTTCTAAATGGCCAAACCACTGGAGCATTCCTTTCTCGATCCTTGTCACCACATCATACTTCAACTTACACCGATCCCTTATTACGCTATTCCTCAGTCGATCACTCACATAATTTTTCTTTTTTCATTTATTTAGTTACTTGTCAAGTTTAATCACGTGTATCATGTACATTGTTTTTGGGTTACTGCCTGAACCTTTAATGTATTCTGTATTTTTTTTTGTAAATGTACTTATTTAATAAATAAATAAACAAGCAAAGAATTAATACATAAAATATACTATGATAGCCGAGTAGTGTAGTCAATTGCTTGCCTTGCATTCTCGAACATTGGGATCGATGGTGTCTGAACCGGATTTTCTCAAACCTATGAGTGTATCACAATTTATATTGCCATCACTTATTTTCAATGAAGGAAAACATAGTAAGTACATAGATCACAAATTCCGACTCTATCAGGACAGTCCCGATTTCAATGAAAGTGTCCCATGTCCCAACGATATACCAATTTTGTCCCAAATCCCAATTTTAATAACACACGAACAAATTAATCCCTAGTGTCCAGGTAATTTACCTACGTACGAAGGACGAAAAAACACGTTATTATTTTAGTTGTTTATATTTTATATTTTCACAAATTACTGATTACATTAATAATGTACTTTACTTCACCCAAAGGTTGACTGACAGAGGATGGCTTAAGAATTAAATCCTCAGTCCCATATTCATCCCCACAATAGGGGTACGGAATCCTCTTAATCGCGATGGTGGAGGGGTGGGGGGTGGAGGCCGTCATCTACCACGCTGGCCTAGTGCGGGTTAGTAAACGACATTGTTTATTAAGTTTTTATTAAAGAATAAATAACTAATTAAATTCCCTTCTTAGCTAATATTTAATTTTTCAAATTCATTAACTGCAAATGTGTTTTTGACAACTGGTGTAAAATATAAACTTTGAAATATTAAAATTTCTAATTGAATTGAATTCACCCTCGACCGCTGGGGGTCAATATAGTCCCGCTTGGGTATGAATGATACCCCGGGTAGGCCATGTCAATATTTTGACAAAGTCTATTAGCGTATCGTCACGGCCGGTGGCATGTCGGTGTTCGTGTACTATGAGCGGTAATTGCTGCCATTGTATGTAAATATTTTTATTGTATGGGAGATAAGAAAGAAATAGAACAATTTTTATCAGATAGCTGTGCTGTGATGTATTCAGCATGCTTATTTATCAATATTTAGATATAAATGGGAAAGTTTAGTGTGACTCAGTAACGCCTAAACAGCTAGATCGATATGATGCAGAGTAGTAAACAGCTAAATCGATATGATATGAAGTATGTGAAGTATGACACAGCATAATTATTATTGACATACTGTAATTGAAATAGCACCTGAGCGGATCTGTAAACACGAGTTTCTTTGTTTAAAATTGTTGACGTTATTTTTAAAAATGCTCGCTAAATACCCCCACATGACATGTGGTTTGAGATCTACATTAGTTACTGGTCACTTTCTTCGTTTGATGAACAGTGTACTATCTACATAAGTATGTATATATTTTAAAAGGCTAGAAAATATTTGAGCCAATATGTAGGTAAAATCCTCGTCGACCATTTATCGAAAATAAGCGCACCATTGTAAAGTTCGCCATTCTTATGAGCGAGATACCACGAGTTTATGCGTCATTACATTTTCAACCTTACGCGTAGAGCGTCAAAGTTTTTATTGAATTAACGCTTACAGTCGGTTTTAATCAGTATTTGTTAGCACCCGTCTGCACCGACGAAATAGACGATGTAACTTATTTTAGTGGTAATACTGTACGTTTTATACATCAAAATAAAGTCAGTTTCCGTTTCATATAGTTTATACAAATTGAGAAATTATAATAATTAATAAAATTGTACTTTGTGTAACTTAATAACTCGCAATTGGACCTTAACTTTGATCATAAATAATTTCTCAGTATTATAATTGGTTATACATATATGTATGTACATATAGCTAGCTACACAATAATTTGGACATTGATAAGACAAAATTCACACGTAGTGGTCGTTACGCAAACAGCAATGCGAGTAGGAAACAGTTTATCGCGACGACATCGCAGATGTCAAATTCTTCCTCAGATAATGAACGTGAGAACTATTTCTTTTGTATTTAACTTGAACCAGTCACGGTTATATAGATACTTAGACGACTAATTGACATAGAGAGCTCTGCTTTCTGTGTCAATGAGTCCCGGGTTCAAATCCTGTTAGGAACAAACTTTGTGTGATGAACACAAATGTTTTTATCCGCGTCATGGCCGTATTTATCTATATAAGTATGTATATCGTTGTCTAGAATCCAAGATACAAGGAATCCTAGTTTGGGACTAGATCAATATGTGTGAGCGTCCAGAACATTATTATTAATTTTAAGAAAATTAGATTATTACGAATATTTTATATATTATATAGGAGTATTTTAACTCGCGTGGCTCGGCAATTCCTATGGCTAAGGAACATGGAGCACGGTGACGTTTCAATGGCTTCTCCGTATTTACGCATGTTGTAGAACACATGTGAAGCTATGATCTCAGCTGATATCTCAATGGCGTCGGTTGTATCAAAGTCTGTGAGGGTTTATGGAGATGAAGTCAGACGGTAGATAGTGCCAATGTGAACATACACACATATCAAACTTGCTGTGTGGTGTATAAACATTGGGTCACTTAATATCTTGCTGTGGGTACCAGAAACCAATGAATTGTGGGTACTAGAAATAGATAAAATACATACTTTTCCATTCAAAAATAGACACAGACGCTTGCAATAAACTTTTAGAAAGATATAGTTACTTTTGTCCAAAATCTTAATAAATCTCCTTCTACTTTACAAGGCACGAGTCCGGCCTCACGTGGAACACTGTTTCCATCTTTGGGCTGGAGCACCCCAATACCAGGTTCAATCTTTTGACCGTATTTAGTGAAGAGCGGCTCAAATCATTGATGACCAAGCGATCTCCAATCGGCTAGACCCGCTGCCCCTGCGGACACACTTAGCGTTTCTCTGCATCTTCTATCGTATCTATCATGGGAAGTGTTCCGAGGAATTGTTTGGGATAATTCCAGCCGCTGAATTCCATCACCGCACATCTCGCCAAAATTTAAAATTTCACTGTCATCATTTGTATAGTTGGCGATCTACCACTGTGCATTTGAACTTCAACAAAAGAGCTTACACTATTCTTAAAGGCCGGCAACGCGCCTGCGATCCATCTGGTGTTGCGGATGTCTGTGGGCAGCGGTGATCACTTACCATTAGGTGATTCGCTTGCCCATTTGCTCCTTCTCACATAAAAAATAAATAAATAAAGAAATCTTTCTTTACCATTTAGTGTTGGCTATTTGGAGAGTATGAGTCAGAATGTGCTGACGAAACGCATATACCTTGCAAATGTGATGTGTGAAGTGTCAGAAGAGGGCGCTCAAAGAAAATCTAGATCAGGTAAACACTTGTTTCAAAAAGTTAAGCATATACGTAGCATTCTTAACTGATAAAAGTTTATGAAGATGAGGCGAAAGAGGTGTGTTAGAGTCATAGTACGTGAGAAGATGTTGTCACTGCTTACCCCCATTCGATACAGACGTGAATGTATGTATGTGTACGTAACATTTAGTAAAAATTCCTTATAAAATGTCTTTAAACATTTCGGACCACCGCAGTATACGCTGAGTTCTTATCACCTTCATCTCGTCAGTTTCCACGTGGGTGAGCTCTCTTATTGCTGCATTTGAAGCACGAACTGTGGTATCTTCCGATCTGTACCTGTTGAGGCCTGGTAGTAATTACGGCTTACGCCAACAGTTGAATAACGAGGTTTGGATTCTGTATGGGCTTTTGCCCATACAGAATCCAAAGTACACGATTTTATACAGCTACTAAAGGATACTTGCACATTTCCCTATATCCAAACTGTACTGTATATAATTTTTTATATATATTTTAAGATGGCTTGTCAAACTCCTAAATTAGAGTTTCCGTTTAGCTCAGTCAAAAAAATTCATAGATAGGATGCACTTAATGTAAGTATTTCATTAGCACCTCAATATAGTTACGAGTCAAATACTTTGTTATAAAGTTTTAAATCATCCCTGCACACTGCATATGTATATTTCATTCAATTTCAAAGCCAAGCGTGGACATTGTGATAAATAAGTACTTTTGAAGGAGAAGGCCCATATCTAACATTTTTTCCAGGGGTTGTTGATGATGATAGTCAAAACAAATAAAGCTGAACAAGTACATAACCAATAGCACTATACTTTCAACCCACAGGCGTGCAATAACAAATTTTATAAACAATTGTTTAAAATTCATCCCTTAAGGGGGTTAGAGTCGGACGGTTTCTGACATGCTGCCGATAAAAAATCCCATCGGGCTCACTGCTACTATATATATATTACTATCTGTGCCCGCGACTCCGTCCGCGTGAGCATTCGGTAAGAGCGAAATTATACATAAATAATTTTCTCCGATCTTAATAAGAAGGAATTATTAATGATAGATAGATGAAACAAACACCAAATGTTAGAGGAAGCTTGCCACAATGCAACAGCATTCAAAAAACAGCAACAGTAAAAACAGCATTCAAATCGCTTTAGCCATTTCTGAGATTAGCGTGCACCAACGCACAGACAAACAGACAAAATTTCTAAAAACTATATTTTTGGCTCCGGTAACATAACCTGTATGGATAGTTTTTTTTTTTAAATATATTCATTGTACAGACACGGCTCCCTTACGATTTAATTATATGTATAGATTTCTACTAATTATTGTTTTCACTACAATGTGGTTTACAGCGCAACTACAATTTACCCTATTATTACCGTCTACTCATTGATCTGGTGGTATTTTACGGATGTTTACAAAACTGTTAATAGTATTGTAAATGAAATTAGGCCAAAAACTAGGACGCCTGCGATCTAAGAACATGATTGATTGAAGATAATAAACCACCTAAACGAATATAAAAACAAAATGGCCAAGTAAGAATACGTTAATAGTTACCTGGAAGAGATCGCTTTTAACAATAACGTACGCTATCTTTTTTATGTTTTATTTATATAGTTAGGTACCTAAATTGTGTTGTGTCAATAAATTATTAATTTGTTTACGATACGAAATGTGAACGTTTTGGAATCACAAATCGTTTTGAATATCTTTGACCAGTGATCACGTTGCTGAATAATTTAGTTTATTTTTAAATAATAGACAGACTCGAAGTTTTAATAGTTTACACTGTTTTTAAACAATTTCAGTTAAATTGTGCTCTTTATCTGTTACAATAGGTCGTGAAAGGGATTTTAAATTTATCAGATTTTTTTTCATAATTAATTATTTTGATGTGGCAACACTTCAAGGTTGCTATAAGAATTGTTTAATCGAATTAGATTTTTTATGCTAATCGCTGCGGCGCCATTGTTTAATGCCTACATAATATGAATACATTATCGTTGAAAAAGTAAAAATATTATGTTAAATATTAAAAAAATTGACATCACATTTCATTTCTTTATTAATATTGTAATTTAACCTATATGGCTAGATGATCCATAATTGAAAATGGATCGCCCTGACAGGCACAGGTTAAAAATTAATCGCGGTTATGGCGGGATGAATGATCAACAGTGATGTGGAGGAACAGGTCGGGATGTTGATGAACAGATCACGTCGGGATGTCATCAGCTATAGATTGAAGTGTGGTAGAAGTGGCAGTATCGAAAACGAAACTTCTTTACCGTGATTCAGCCTTCTCTTATAATGTTGTCAACGCCATCTGTTGAAGATGTTGTATAGTAGATCGCCATAGTCCTATATCTTACATCTGCACAACATATTTTCTGGATTGTCCTTTTTTCTGGATTATTGTATTTGAATCTCAAATATTCTCCAGATATAGCTTCTGGTGATTTTCAATTTTTTACCAATTTAAAAAAGCAACTGCGTGGAGATGATAAAGTCACGTGCTCTGTAAATTTTTTCGATACATAGGCAGGCCTTTTTTCAAAGAATTAAACAACCTACAAAACAGTATATACATATATAGTTCAGAATAGTTTTCTAAAGTTTCTCCAGCTAGTATTTACATTAGTCAAAAATGATATAAACAATTCCATTACAAATAAGGGTAATCATGTTCCACTCGCTCCAAATTCAAAATGAATACAGACCTACATACTCATTTTAGAGTGAAATAAATATTTGTTTTTATATAAACGTTCTATATAATACAGAAATAAACGGCTAAATAAGACTATGAGATTTATGTTATAAATGCGTTTTTATTCTATAGCTTAAGAGGCCTCGTTGCCGCTTATTAGAAAAACTATAAGTAAAAATTGTTAATACTGAAATGCCAACCTGTTAGTTGCCTAACAAAAACAACTTGCCTAAACATCCATCAACATACTTTACAAAGAAACTCATTTAATTAAATATTTTCTTTCTAAAACCGTCTTCAAATACCCTCAACATAAACAAAAAACGACTTCTAATTATGAGCTTTTGTTGGTTATAATTGAATTGAGAGTTGTATGGTAACGTAGTGGATAAACTCTTGCTCTTTGGAGCAAGAGTTTATCCATTGTTCATCCATTTTTATCCATCCATCCATTATAAGAGAATTGAGAATTAAAAATTCTCGGGTCCGATCTCCTGATATAGTGGTTTCTAGCATGGTGTAGTGCCAAATATAACCTCTGCGAGTTTCGGAAAACACCTAAAACAGTAACTGCTGGTTGGTACACAACAACACTGATTGTTAGCAAAAATTGTGGGGGCTTACGGGGACAACATTAGATGAAAACCGGTCATCTTAACCCGCCCAACATCTGCATCGCCTACAACGGTAGACCCTGACCAAAAATTGGGCTAAGGCGAATTCGAAAAAATTAAGTGTCTTAATACTGATGGATACAAGTGCAGAAACAATATAACTGAGTGAAATTTAATTCTGTAACATTATAAATTGTACTAAAGAACTTTGAATAGAAATTAGCATTATTATTCATCTTTAGAAAATCTTTGATATCGTCGTTTCAGATAGATTGACACAGCTTTGCTTTTGAAAAACCAAATTGAATTGTGAAGTTTTAAGAAAGGAAAATTTGCTTGCATTTCTATTCTAACAAAGTCGTCTCGGATTATGAGACTTGGCAAATTTATAAGATTTAAATCTGCCCCTGGTACTGGAACTAATAAAACTGATCTGCAACTCAGCAATATATTGCTGAGTTGCAGATCAGTTTTATTTCAAATTTAAGCAAAGTTTAAAATTAAAATAAAATTAAATTAAATTAAAATTAAAATTTAAAGTTTAAAATTAAATAAATTTTAGTTTAAAATTTTAGTTTTAAGCAAATTTTTAAATGAATAAATAAAACTAATATAATATTAGTTTTATTTATTCATTTAAAAATTCATACACATACAAGTGCATGACATATTGATGGATACAATTCCCAAAACATTCTCTACCAGACAACCTTTTCGTAATCTCTTTCCTAATGTTTGTCTAATTAACCCTACTAACAACAGGTATATGTATTGTTACGTCCTTTATTTGTTTTCAGATTTACTACCCTGGTCGTAGGACTTTCCGTCGAAGGATGTCTTTTCAATACCAAAATTCTCTATCTTCACTGATCACCACCTCCTAAATTTATGATATTTTTATAACTGGATACTAGCAGAATTGTACCAAAATGGTCAAACGCCATAAACCAAGAAGTGAAGTGAACCTTTTCGTAAAATAAAGCTAACTTGTAGTAGATTTATTACTGAAGATAAAAAATACAAAAGATTGAACTCCCTAATTTAAAAATTTGTTATTAGTAAATCAAATATACAAATATTTTATATAAATAAGAACATACTGATCTCATTCTGTGGCTAACCGATATGAATTGAACTGAACGGGCACATGCTCAGAAGGAACGGCTTAATACTGAAGAGGATTGTATTCGGCGATGGGTTCTGAAGGGCTTGATTATTTAACCGATTTGCAACTTCCAGTCTTGCGCAAGCAAACCTGTAACCACGGAACTAAATTTAATCTAAAAATGACATTATTTAAGTCAATTCGATTTTATGTATATATTTACATATAATACACTTCCTTCTCCTTCCGAGATAGTAGTATAGTCCTTCACCTAAATTCCATATTCTTTTCTCAATATACCTTTCCCACCTCATCCTCTTTCCTTTCCTCTCCATTACGCCGTGGGAATGCAATGAAAAACTTTAATACTTTTGAACCTTATAACATGGCGGCGTCGTAGTTCGCCACTCGACACCTCTCATTGCCCGCGGAGGCGAAATGTGGGTTGCGGATAACCATTTTGCTACATCAAACGATCGTAGCAGGTGGATGGAAGTGGTCTCTGCCTACCCCAATGGGAAAGAGGCGTGACTCTATGTATGTATGTAGTATGTACTATGGTCTCTGCCTACCCTTATGGGATATCGGCGTGAGTGTATGTATGTATGTATTAATACACAATATAGGCATGCCTAGTGTGGGGACCGTTAATTTAATCTTAAAACTTTATGTTAATCTTAATACAATTTGGTAATAATAATTGGGTTTAGTAAGGTAATGAATTTATATTTAAACTGGTATTATTACTAATAAATAGATAATAAAAAAATAAAACATATATTTGGGTGAATTAAGTTAGTGACATATCGTACCTATAGATTATGTTACCTTCTTACTACTCATTGAGATATCTAATCCTAAAATCTATCACAACAACCGTCACGCTTCTAGCAAAAGATTCAATTATAATAAAAAATTAAACAGGTTCATTGAAATACCTTTTTCGGAATCTCCTACTTTCAATCGTTGGTAACATTGCTTCTTAATTTTTGTAATGTCTTTCGTAACGTCTCTGCCTTAAAAACTGTAATAGATAAAAAAAATCATTTGACTATGATAATATTTAAAAATTACACATTAACCCGTCCATGCTACTTTGCCGCATTAATTTTAGCAATTCAATAAACACGATTAAGTTTCGATAAACTATCTGTGTCAATGGCAATCATCTCATTAGGAATATTTCCATATTCACTACTTTCTTTAGCAATACTACTTACTATGTTAATAAGGCACATTTCATGGTAGTGGAAAATCTTTTTCTTACATCGCGGACTGGTAAATATATACTTTATATAAAGTAAATATAAAGTAAAACATTAGTATCAGGAAATTCCCTGTCTCATTATTTACAGCGACGTGACGTGTGCAGTGCTAAACGACCTTACCTACATCCGACAGAGGTCATTCTCCTAAATTGCACAGAATCTCACTTTGACAGAAGCATTGTGCTTACGATCACACGTCTGCGCCGAGTCGCGCCTTGACTTGCGCAACCCAATGAGCACGATTAGGTAACCAATTATCCAACGCGGGCCGTGGCGTGGGAATCGTCACGGCATCTGAAACGCCGCACTTTTCAATTGTTTGGGGCTTCAATTGAATCGCCTAATAAATTAATAAATTTGTTCATTAGAACGAGTACTTACATACTGTATTACATACGAGGATATATGATATGCTCGATGTCTAAGCGACTCGACCAGGGATCCAGCAGAACACCAGCGTCGGGTATACTGCCTGGCATCATGTTGAGCTGGATTTCCATTTGGTACAGTTATAATTTTTCTCTTTGTTTCTTTATTTTAGCTGTATCAAATACACTTTTTTCTTTCTTTTATTCCTTCTTTCTTTATTTCTTAATTTTCATAGCTACAATATTTTTTATAAATTATAACAACCACACTAAATAATCTCTATATCACGTAAATAAATAACTCTGCACTTGCGAAAGTTAAATGCTAAATAAAGTTTCCGCAAAAAAATAACATGTTACAACGGCGTGTGCGTACAACGCCCTTAGAACATAAATATTTGGTATAATATATATAGGCCCACAGTTTTTTTATGCGGTGACCGTGACTCATTGAACATTTGTAATCTATAGTCTACGGGTGGTCTAAGTAGAGTCTAATATGCCATCTCACATCTACTTCCCGAATTTTATTTGACGTTAAACTCATGCATCACACTGCAATTGAAATGGAGAACTTATTATTGATATAATATATAATACATTATATATTAGATGGGCTGATGCCCATCTAATGTCCTACTGCGGGGCACAAGACTCCTCTCGGAATGAGAGGGGTTACAGTGTAGTCCACGACGCTGACCTAACGCGGGTCAGCAGACCACACTCCGTCGAGAATATCTCTCAAATATTTAGGTTTCCTCATATTTTCGTTCAACGTTTGAAGCGAGTGATAAATAATTTTACACACACATATGTTTTCATAAAGTCAAAAATGCGTGCTTTGATTTCGAAGTCGAGATCTCAAACTTGGCATACATAGTTATACCATTGAGCTGTTATATATTAAATGATATTTTATTTAATATTATATTTAATATATAAAGTCATTGTAAATACAGTACAGTATTTTACGTTTAAATTTAGCAAAACTCGTTATTATAATTTTATTTAAAATGCACATACATATATTAGATGATATAATTTATTAATTGAAACGTAAGTTAGTTATTTAAATACGTAATTAAATGTAGTTTAATATCAATTCAGTATATTAAACTACATTAAATTATTAAGTCAAAACACTGTGTCTGTTTCCGTATTTTTAACAAGTAATTATATTACGAATATATTATATTATGTGTACATAATAGCATAGCTGTTCTTATTTAAAACAATTTAAAATTTGACATATTATTTTTTAAATCATTGAGAACATGAAAATTTTATACCAACGTATTATATTTTTCTATATATTTATGCTATCTCACGAGAACTGGCCATTTTTTCTAATAGAGTATTTGTCCGAACAGACGTCGCATAAAATAAGGAGGAACTAAAGAATACAATTTCGCATTTATAATAATAGTAACGAAAATCGGACTACATGGCGCGCCTTGGGAGAGGCCTACGACCAGCAGTGGACTGCCCCAGGCAGATTATGATTATGATGAATAATAGTAGAGAAATAGGATACTAAGCCACATTATAGACACTTCAAGAAACCGCCAGAACGCTTCAAGGAGTGTTTAATTTTAAACTCGATAATTTACTATATGATTCACACTTTAGTTAATCATTAGTAGAATGTATCATAATACAATCAATTAGAGCTTAACGTCACAATAGGCGGAATGGTAAAATGTTTAGATGCGTGATACGCAACATCCTCTGCGTATGCCCTCAGTACGTCATCCAGTAGGGCGACCATAACACCAGTACTACTCCGAGACCGAATATCATCCAATAGAATCTAGCAGTTGGTACCTTTTCAATGGAGAAAATACTACATAGGACTACTGAAAATCAGGGGGAAGATTGCAGTGCGCGTCAGATTCTTCGCCATCAGTCCGTGGAAATCCACTGCTGGATAAGGCCCTCCTCCTCAAAAAGAGATATTTGCCATAATTTCCACGCTAGGCCGGCACACGCTTTTTGAGGATCACAGTTGATAATGAAGTAGATTTTGATTGAATAACAGGATAACGCTACTGTTTCACGTTTCATTGACACGCTACTGACCTCTCTAGGAAACGGTAAGTGATATTATGAACATAATATGATCGAGTGAGGAACAGCGTGATAAGGGATCGATGTAAGTTGAAGTATGATGTGGTGACAAGATCGAGAAAGGAATGCTCCAATGGTTTGGTCACTTAAAAAAAATGAGTGAGATTCGATTGACGAAACGAATATACCGGGCAAATGGGAGTCGAAAAGTCGGAAGAGGACGCCCAGAAAAACTTACCTTGATCAAATCAATAACTTGTTTCAACAAGATCAAGTTCGTGGATGTGGTAGAGGTGGGAGAGGCATGTCAGGGTCGTAGTATGTGGCAAACTGTGGTTTCTGCCTACACTTATGGGATACCGACGTGAGTGTATGTATGTATGTAATATTAAGATATGTATTTCATAATATTAATACAATCCATATCTCAGTACTGTCTGGCTACTCCCCACACACACAAAACAATATTTTATACTTATTTTATTATATTTATATTATATACATATATATTACATACATATACGTATATTACGTATGTAATACATATTATTATTAGTATACATATTATTATTATTAGTATTATGTATGTATATACATATACATAGTAAATATAAAACAATAAATAACTTAAAGCTATAAATATTCTAAGAAGGGTGCACTCTTGTCGGTCGGTAGGGCGTCCATTACGCCGGCTGCATTTCGTCGTTGTATAGCTATTGCTAAACGTTGAGCTAAATCAATCTTTGAAAACTTTGTGAGCTCCTGCTCCCAAAGGCCCTAAAGTTTCTTTCTACTCCAAATGCCTCAAAAATATAATTTTTACCCTTGACTGGTAGATATGCAAGCGCCGGTTAAAAGCCTATAGACACCATAATTTTTGTTTTGTTCTTCCTACCCATTTAAATTTTGATTATTATTTTATTTATTCTTTTAACATAAAGTAGATTTATATTTTATACAAAATATTCACACTTTATTGTTCATTATTATTGTATTAAACGTAAATTCAAGGAGAAGTTTCACTTAAAAATTCAAGTGTTCTGATGAAACAAACAGACAGTCGATATGTTTAGTGTTCCAATCCTAGAATAGATGCGTTGCTATTCCCAAGGAATGAGTCGTTTATGCCTGCAGCATCTACTTGCGGGAATGTACCCTGACCACCTAACCACTACATAGATACTGCCTTGACTGATAAATAATGCCTTTCGTCGTCAAATCTACACACAACTCAACGTCAACGTCAACGTCAAATCTACACAATTTTTGTATGCAAGTTTCGAAATAAAGGTCGTCTGCGATTATTAATCCGCATGCTCCACTTGGCAAACTAGTATGAACAAATCCTCTGAGCCGTGGACATTAACGGGCTTATATTATTATAAATAAAGGAATCAAAAATGAATGCGTGTAAGTTAAATTCCAAGTTATATTATATATCATATTTGTACTAAATTTAACGAATGTTAGTGATAACGAATATAGTTCATGATAATATTATTCATGTTATATATTAAACACCTTTCAACGACCAAAATATAAATTATAATGTGAAATTACATTTCTAATAAAATGTATGATAGGTTTAGCAATCAATTTTGTATTATAACTGCTAAATGTCTTCATTTATCTATACATATAATAAAATCGTGAGGGAGCCGTGTCTGTACAATGAATATTTTTTCAAAAAAAAAACATCCATACAGGTTGTAGTTATGTTACC